>CAJHQP010003863.1:0-61647 GCA_905132765.1 Moricandia arvensis | reverse complement strand
TTCAAAGTTTATCAGCTTAGTGATCAGGGATAATCAATAAGTACAACAAGAAGATCCAAATGAAGAACAAAGTGAATGTTCACCAAAAGAGTATTTGTTTTTTGGAAAAAAAAAAAAAACAAGATTAAACCTTAAAATTAGGTTAAAGAGATATATATAGATAGCTTGGAAAATGAATAGGTCAACCCAATAAACCCTGGGTGACCCATAATAATACAGCCCATTGCGTCCTAAGCGGCATGTCTATCCCGCACAAGAAGGTCCTAGGACACTTAGTCACCATAGTGCGCTGAAAAACCTGTTAGCAACCTCGGCATGGTCGCTACGGTGGTTCGCACGCAGTCCGCAAATCCTCATAACGACCTCTCAGTCGGTCGCTATGATGAGGGTCGCTACAACACTATGTCGTTTTGGTCGGGGATCTCGTAGCGACTCGTCTGAGTCCATATGAGTGTCACTACGGCTCCCGGAAACTTCATTCTAGCGACCTCTCTGGCGCTACACTCAAGTCGTTACAACACTTAGTTAGGAAAAAACTTGCTTATGCTCCAAACTTCTCTTTCCTGGCCTCAAATGACTTCAAAACTCACCATTAAGGATCTCCAACACCTGAATATAGACAAATAACAATGCATGAAACCTAAACATGTCTAAATGCTAGTTTAATATCAAAATGTACATAAATAACGACCAAAACTGCAAATATGCAAGACATCAATCACCCATGGGCTACATACGTTGAGGTTCTCGTCGATCCACAGGCGACGAGACTTAAGGCCGGTCTCGTTCATGGAGCTGACAAGATGTGAACGTGCCGTTGCCCATGGGCGCAAGATGTTAACATGTTCTCGTTGTCCTTGGGCGACGAGACATTTAAACTGTCTTGTTTCCAATGTAACTGAGACTTAAGCCCAGTCTTATCGCTCCTGACGGCGACAGACATTGATCATTTCTTTTGCCCATGTGCAACGAGAATTAAGGCCGGTCTTGTCCCTGTGGCGATGCAGAACATTAATCATGTCTCATCGTCCATAGAGATGAGACTTAAGCTGGTCCGTTGCCCGTGGGGACGAAGAGGGTGAACGTGTCCGGTTCTTTCCGACAATTGTAAACCTCATATTACTATGAAGCTTATCCCTTAAGATATTTCCAAAGTTATTTCGAGTCAAGCTCTTTAAAGGACAGCCCTAAACAATCCTGCGGGTATCGATTCAGGTTACCGTTTTTGACCCACATGTTCTTGTCGTTACCATGAGACCACGCTGTTCAGAGAAGAAATAGCCACAGATGTTACTCTTATGTCATCTAAACAACCACTCCAATCGGCATCACAAAGCCTTACAAGAATCCACATGGTTTCAAAGTACTATTTTGAAAACCAAGTCAAGTGTACCTTTCACATATTTTATCACTCACTTGACAGCTTTGAGATGAAATTTTTTGCGGTGCGCTTTGATACCTGGCGAAGAATCCCACACTCACATAAAGTTTGGTGAATTGCATTGAGGTATAGTGAGAGTCCTGATCATTGCTCGATATGAGCTTCTCATCGATGAGTTTACCATTCTCATCACATGAAAGTTTTTAGTTGCTTGGTGCTCATTGGGCCTTGGACATCTTACTTAGTTTGGCATCCAAACTGCTTTTGACAGATTCTATCGTATAATTTTTGAGAAACCGTGATCCCTGTTCTCCCAATTTCTTTGATTTGAGGACCAAGAAGTAACTCAGGCTCATTCAACCTTGGACCAGTACCACCAAGGATAATGTCATAACATACACTTGAATGATCCCAGACACCCTTTCCTTTCTCTTCACATGACAGGTTTTATCAACACCCCCTCGCTTAAAGCCAGCTTTGATCAAAAAAATCTTTCAATCTCTCATTTACCAAGCTGCTAGTGTGCTTGTTCAGCCGTAGGAGAGCCTTCTTCGTGAGCTTGTATACATGATCAGAAAGTGGGGACTCTTCGAATCCTTTTAGTTGCATCATATAGACCTCTTATTGTAGTACCATCATTCAAAATGGCACTCTTTGAACATTCCATTTGGTATATATTTAATTCGAAGATGATTAAACTATTCCAAACAAGAGTTCGGATTGACTCCAGACGGCAGTAACAGGTGCAAATGCCATCAAAATCAACACCTTCAAATTTGTGAGTAGCCCTGAGCTACCAATCTTGACTTGTTTTACCCCACATTTCCCACTTTTCATTCAAATTTGTTTTTTGTAAACTCCATTTAAGTTCCTACAACATTTTCATGTTCTTCATCGTTCTGACCAACTCTCATACTTAAAGTCAATTGACGTGCTTCCATCTCTTCATGCATTAAATCTGATCCAAAAATTCATCATCTAAAAGTTTCCTTGATGTTCTTGTTCAATAAGCGAGACAAATCACTGAAGGCTTACTCTTCGGAGATGAAACATGCTAAACTTGACCATCATCTTTTGAAATTAAATTTGCTTCTTTTCATGTTGACTCGTTCATCAAACACACCACCAATAAATCTACTAAAAGTGATTCTTGTGAACTCGTCACTGGTCCAAGTTTAACCTGCTCACTTTATCATTCTGTCTCATCCTCGATCTTAGCTTCAAATGAAGTAGAGGTGGATGGTTGTAACAGTGTCAATCGTTCATGTCACTCTGTCTTGATAGAACCTGAAATTATCATCAAACACAACATTCACATTGTCTCCGAAAAAACTTCGTGCGTTGATTATAGACTTTGTATGGTTAGATGTTTGTTGAGTACCCTTAGAAACATCAAACATCACTTTGGCATCAAACTTCCCTAAATGGTCTTTATCATTGAAAATATAACACACACATCCAAAGACATGCATGTAACTGAGATTCGGTGTTTTCCCTTTGAAGATTTGATAAGGAGTAGTCTTAGGCTTCACATACACTCGTTTGATTACATAGCACGCGGTGCTTATAGCCTCAGCCCAGAAACCTGATGGTATGATGTAGCTGCACAACCTTGCTCTATCCATTTATTGTAAAGGTTATGTCTTTCTTTCCACTACTCTGTTCTATTGAGTTATAGGGGCTGCACACTGATGACGAATCCCTTGACTAAGGCAAAACTGTTCGAAATGCTCATTCTGAAAGTCACCTCCATGGTCACTTCTTATTTGAATGATTCTTCCTTTTTCTTGCTTGAGTTGTAGAGCCAAGATTCGGAAGCTGTCAATTTCATCTGACTTGTTAAGCAAGAAATCCACCCAAGTGAACCTGAAGAAGTCATTAACCAAAACAAATATATTGCGCTTATGAACAATACTCTCAGGAGATATCGACCCATAAGATCCATATGAACCAACTCTATGACTCGCTTATACCTGATGTCAGATACTTGTTTACATTGAACCTTGATCTGTTTACCCTCGCAGCAACCTCTACACACAGTGTCAGTTTGTCTTTCAAGTTCAGTAATTCCTCTAACAACCTCAGCATTCAGGTGTCTGGTCAGGCCATGAGTGTTCATGTGCCCAGATTTTTGTGCCAAAGATCAAGTTGTTATTCTTTTGCAGTGAAGCACATATGAGAAGGCTTCCACATATAGCAATTATTACTAGATCGTACTCCAGATAGTATGAGATTTCCCCTTAGCATCACAGCTCTGCACTCCTTACTTGTAAATATGAGTTCTAGCCCTTCATCGCAGAGTTCACCCACACTAATAAGGTTTGCCTTGAGTCCATCCAGAAAATAAAATTTTAATCAGCTCTTTCCATAACACCAACTACATGGATTTTGCTTTGTCCTCCATCTCCAAAGTTAACTTTTCCACCCTTGATGTGTTCAAGTTTCGCAATGTGGTCTTGATTTCCTATCATATTACTTGAACATCCGCTATCAAAGTACCAAGGATACTCATTCTGATGATTGTTCTTGGTACTGGTGTATGCCACATTGCTTATCAGACTTGAGTCATCTTGAATTCGAGCCAGATTGCATACAACTTCTGGTTCAGTCTCAAATATGACACCACAGTTTCTGAGGGAGACATTTTGTTGGTGCATTCTCTGTAGTTTGGATTACATATCTCGTTAGCTATCCAAACATGACCATATGCTTTAGGTTCCACAAAACATAGATTTAATCTCCATGCTCACCCATATTGATGTCTGAAAGTAACAGAACCTCACGCTATGACCTCACTTGCCATAGAAAATACATCCATTCCCTCGTTTTCTTGAATTGACTCTTTTTCAGAACAACAGGTTTGTGTACTTCTTGTCACTTGTCATCTTTGCAGGAACTGCCCTTTTATGAATGTAATTCTGTCTTCTGAGTCAACAGTTTGGGGTGTAAATCCCTGGTATCCCAGACCAGTGTAAGCTTTTATACATTGTCCCAATGATAGTATGTGATCAAGTGTAGACGATCCAGTGTTAAGAATTCTAAGTCTCTTGTAGTTCTCAGTCAACTGACTCTTAAGAAGCTTACTCTTATCAAGTTCTTGAACTAGTAAGTCATTCAGCTGATTGAACTTGACCTCAAATTCCTTCTGATTTCTTGCTTGTTCAGCCACTGTTCTTCTAAGTGAGATTATCTCCAAGTATGACTTATTTGACGATGTGTGAGTATGAGCTCCAGAGGTGGGCTGCTCTAGCTCCAAGATGTTTACTTGAGCTCTGAGCATAGCCTTGTCTTTTATGAGTGGCATATTTTCATGACACAGGTCAACAAACTTGTCAAATAGCACCTTATACTCAGTCTCAAGATACTATCGCTGTCTGATCCAATATCATTGAAACACACAAGGGTTTTTCTTTCTTAAAATTGTTTGGACATTTGCTCGAGTATGTCCAAACCCTTTACATTCAGTGAACTCCAGCTCCTTTCTTTTAGCGAGTAGACACTCAGCTCGAAAGTGTCCATACCCCTCACACTCATGAAGCTGGAGTTCCTTCTTCTTGGTACCCGTTGATGACTCATATTGTGACAATTTAGCATTAGTACGATCATATTCACTCTTTTAAAAGCGTCCACTTGAACAACTTCCACCTTTCTCAAATTGGTTGACCATTTTGTTGAAGCTTCGAGACATCAGACCTAAGTTATCTTCAACTAGTTTCACTCTATCATATTCCTTTAATCCAGCTGTAAATGCAATGCTCTTCTGAGATTTTGACATCTGGTCAGTTTTCTCAAGATCATGGACTTTGAGAATACCAGAGAGTTGATCAAACTTCATCTCATCAGTATTAACTGCAATATTTAGAACGACTTTGTAAGCTTCAAAACTGTGGAAGGGGACATCTCAGCAATTTCTTCACCAAATTTTGTTCTTCATACTTCTTACCAAGCACAAACAATTTACTAGCTAACTCGGTGATCTTAGAGATGAAACCATCAATTGTCTCATATCTCCCATTCTCAGATTTTTAAACCTTGAGGCCAAGTGATCAATCCATGATCTTCGTACGCTGGTGTTCTCTTCAAAGTGATTGACCAAGGTATCCCATGCCTCCTTAGCTGACTCACAACAGCCGAGAATATAGCAGTCAGAGCTTTAGAGTTGAACTTAGATGCTGCCTTATCTGAGTCAGTCCATCGATCTTTAGGTTTTGGCGCTAGTGTCTTATCCTCCATGAGCATGGTGGGGGCAGCCCAAACATTTTCTGCAGCAGTCCAAGCATCTTCATCAATTCCTCTAATTATGTGCCGCATCCTAGCCTTCCAATGACCAAAGTTACTTCCATCCAACATGATCGGCTTTTGCACGGCCACTAGTTCCTTCATGGTTTCCATGAAATCCTTAGGACCTCAACATGTTAGTAGTATTCGATACCACAGACGTTTCCCGCTCTGATACAAAATGAAAGTTCATGGATATATCAGTATGAAGGAACTTACGAGTACTTCAGAAAACCTTTTTGATATATTAGAAATCTTTTAAACAATCTTCATATATCTGTTTCATATGAATTACTCTCAGTCACACACGACTAGAGACGGACCAATTTCTAATCTCTCAAAAACAAGACCGAGCTGCACTCACAAAGTCACTCGTCTTATCTCTCAATTAAGCTTACAAGAACACGTCTCTTGCTCGAGCTTTTTCACTCAAAACGTCTAACCTAAATCTACCCACGGTAATCTAGATATATAGATACCCCAAACAATATTCTATCTCCTAATATTGGGCTAACCCCAAATCCTCGTTGCTTCACACCAAAGCAATATCCTGAGACCAATGAATAACGGCCACGTCATCTTCTCATAACTGACTGGTAACGGTGTGTCACACGTCGATCATCATGTGTAACTCCTCCTCAGTTTCATGTCCCACCAAGCTCCTTTTCTTGAGCTTACATTTTGTTGGCCCATTTTTCTTCTTTAATTTTAAGATCATTTCGTGTGGTCCAAAAATTGTTTAGTATAATCATTAAGATTCGTATTATTTTTATTATTTCACGAAATCTGTTTCGTAAACTATTGATCTTTATTTACAAAACTGTTTCGTAAAACGTTGTCGAGTTAGTTTTGCTAAAGTCGTTTTGTAAGAAGACCGTTTAGGTTTATTTATGAAAGTGGTGTTGTCAAATTTTGTCGAGTTTAATTTTGCAAAAGTGGTTTCGTAAAAACATTTTTGTTTTATTTTCTAAAAACTTTTTTGTATAATATTGTTGAGTTCAGTTTTAACAAAGTCATTTTGGAAAAAAAACTGTTTAATTTTAATATACAAAAGTTTTTTCGTTAAACATCAGCGAGTTTAGTTTACAAAACTCGTTTCGTAAAAAACTTTTTATTTTTATTTTAAGTTTTTTCTATATCATTGTCGAATTTAGTTTTATGGAACCTTGGTTGTATTTATGAAAGACTTTCCGTAAACATTTATTTGTTAAGTCCTTTAATTGATAAGTTTTGCGGAAAATTTCTCGGATAACAATTGGGGCTTTTTGCAAAAGTAACTCAAAACTTGGAGTCAAACAGAAAACTAACCTTTTCTGTTTGACTCATTTTTTTTTTGAGATTTTCACCCCACACGTGCATTTTATCTACGAAAATGCCATTAACCTTTTTTTTTTTGGTTTTTCGAAAATGGCTTCTTTACTGTCTCAACCTCATCATCTTCAAGTATTTACAGTATTGCCACTACCATGAATAGTTCAACAACCTTGTACTACCTGTTTGGAGCTTTTAATGCCCTTTAATGAATAGTTCAACAACGTTGTACGACCTGTTATGAACTAAAAACAACATTTATTTCACTTTCTCTCCATATTCATCCAAAAAACTCAAGCTTTTGATTCAAAATATTTTACGGTTGACAGAGCCATATTTCTTTCGTTTTGATTTACGGTTGCTTTCGTTTGAGATTCTGGGTGGTTGGAGAAGACCCTGTGTGCAAACGAAGTCATCTCACCTAGTTTAAGGTACGAATTTGAATTTTTTTCAAGATCTGTTCGCGTAGAAGACTTACTCTTAAGTCATCTGTATGTAGAAGACTTACTGATAAGTCTTCTGGTCAAAACGAAAGACTTAATTCTAAGTCGTCCGGCTTTGTTTGTTAAAAAAAAAAACTCCAGACGACTTATATATAAGTTGTCTACGAAAAAGGGCTAGTTTTGCATTTGACCGAATCGTGTCAGATCTTTGACTATTGCTGGACGACTTATAATTCAGTCGTCTCTGAGAAAGTTAAAATTTCAATATTTTATTCAAACTAGACGACTTAAACTTAAGTCGTCCTAGGTTAGTTTTGTAATTGAAAAACAAAAACTTGAAATTTAACTTTCTCCAGACGACTTAATTGTAAGTCGTCCAGACAGACGACTTAATTTAAAGTCGTCCAGGAAAGCAAAGTCGTCCAGAAGTTTTCCCAAGTTTTCTGGTCAAACCTTGCTTCATCCGGACGACCTTAAATTAAGTCGTCTGTCTGGACGACTTTCAATTAAGTCGTCTGGAGAAAGTTAAATTTCAAGTTTTATTTTTCAATTACAAAACTAACCTAGGACGACTTAAGTTTAAGTCGTCTAGTTTGAATAAAATATTGAAATTTTAACTTTCTCAGAGACGACTGAATTATAAGTCGTCCAGCAATAGTCAAAGATCTGACACGATTCGGTCAAATGCAAAACAAGCCCTTTTTCGTAGACAACTTATATATAAGTCGTCTGGACTTTTTTTTTTAACTAACAAAGCCGGACGACTTAGAATTAAGTCGTCCCATTTAATTTTCAATTGCAAAAGTGACCTCTTTAGACGACTTACCTTTAAGTCTTCTGGACGACTTACTTCTATGTCGTCTGCGGCAATGTTTAGTGAACTTCTTCATTTTCTATATGTTTACTAATGTGTTTTATTTTGAATATTTGCAGATGATTCATCAGTTACAAGCAGTCTATGGAGAATGGTTGTTGAAAGATTGCCGTTGGGATTTTGTGGTTGATGATCTCAAAGGATCAAGATTGTTTTTATTGAATGACGATTCAACACATGCTGAACTTGTTGCAATGGCTCAAGAAGATTATAACCTGGACATGAGAACAGTGACTGTGGAGATTAGCTACTCATTACCAGCAGAAATGATGATGGCTCCAGGCAGTCCTCCCATTCATGTTACAAGTGATAGACAAGTTCGAAACTTGCTCGAGATACTCAAAACGCATAGAGTATGTCTTTGTGTATCAAGCCGCAGCAAGGTGGAAACGGTTTCAGAGAAAAGTGAAGAAGCTGGTGAATGGTTTGAAGATGTTGGTGATAATGATGAAGCTGGTGAATGGTTTGAAAATGTTGGTGATAATGATGAAGCTGGTGAATGGGAAGAAGATGTTGGTGATAATGAGTTTGTTGCAGATGAAAATCAAAATGGGGAGGAGGAAAATGGGGAGGAGGAAAATGGGGAGGAGGATGCTGATAACTCTATTGTTGGTGAAACGGATCAGAATGGTGGGGATTACAGTCTTTATGGAAAGGTTCAAGATGAGGACGAGGAAGATGATGATAATATTTGTTTTGAAGAAATTGAAAAGACATATGGTAAGACAAATGCTATTGAAGGAGGAAAATCGGATGGTACCAGTATCTATGTCAACCAGAGTTTTGTTAGCAAGGATGCACTGCTTTCAGAGCTGCGGTTGGCAGCAGTGAGGGGTAGGTTTTCTTTCAGAATATACAAATCAACGAAAACTCTCCTTGTGGCAACATGTCGGGTTAGCGGTTGTGGATGGAAGATCAGAGCGAGTGTGAAACATGGGACAAACACGTTTTGGGTAACAAAGTATGTGGAAAAACATTTATGCTCAGTGGGAGACCGAATTGCTCAGCGGAGACACTGTACTCCGAAGTATGTTGGTAGTCTTTTCATTGATCGTGTTGGAATCATTGATGGGATAACTCCGCAGCATATCACTGATGCAATGAGGAACATGTTTGGCATGGCGCTTGATTACACCACTTCATACAGAGCATTGTTATATGCACAAACATTGGTGAGAGGATCAGCAGAAGAAGGGTATTCGCGTCTGCCATCATATCTCGAGCAAATCTCCATTGCAAATCCTGATTCTATCACGGCTATAGAACTTGATTCTATGAAAAGATTTAAGTATCTATTTCTCTCTTTTGGAGCTTCTATCAAAGGTTTTAAGTATCAGAGAAGAGTCATTGTGGTGGATGGAACTCACCTAAGTGGAAAGTATGGAGGTGTTATGTTAGTTGCAGCCGCACAAGATGGGAATTTTCAGATATTCCCATTGGCTTTTGGGATCGTGGATGCTGAAGATGATCCTTCTTGGGAATGGTTTTTCACAAAATTGGCTAGTTGTATATCTCATGACAAGCCTCTGGTGATAGTCTCCGACCGGCACGCGGCCATTAAAAGTGCGTGTGATAAGGTGTTTCCTTGGGCAACCCGAGGAATATGTTATTATCACCTTCAAGATAACATTGTCAAAAAGTTTAAAGGGAAACATCTCTTGTACTTGGTGAAAGGGGCTGCTTATGCTCACACGGTTTACGATTTTGACCGGTACATGGCTGAGATACGGAGTGCAAACCCGGAACTTGCAACGTATTTGGAGAATGCCGACGCCAGCCTATGGTCAAGGGTTTATTGTAAGGGGAACAGATACAACATAAAAACAAGCAACATCGCTGAATCTATTAATTCCGCACTGAAGCGAGCAAGAGGATTTCCGATTCCGTTCCTGCTGGAGTTCATAAGGGAGAAGTTAGGAAAATGGTATTGGAAAAGGAGACAAGATGCTTTGAGTCTCCCAACTCAACATAGCCGGGGTGTTGAATACTTGCTTGCTATTCGAACAGAGATAGCGGATACGATGACGGTCCAACCAATTGATGGATGGCGATTCTTTGTGAAAGGTGGCAAAATGGACTGTGTGGTTGATTTGGAACATGCAAAGTGTGATTGTGGTGTCTTTGCAGTGGAGAAAATACCTTGCTCTCATGCTATAGCTGCTGGAACACATGTTGGTTTGCATATCTCCACACTTGTATGTCCAGTGTACTCAAAGAATTATTTGTATGCAGGATACTCAGAGAATATATATCCTATCGTGTCACAACATATTGAGGAACGAGAATGCCTTCCTCCAGACGTAAAGCGTGGTCCGGGGAGACAGAAGAAATCAAGATGGCAATCTTGGTTGGAGCTATCTAGGATGAGAGGACACAAACCGAGGAAGAAACACAGGGCTTATAGATGCTCAAACTGCAAGGAAACTGGCCATACAAAACAAAAATGTACACAACCAGTTGACTAGTCGTCCAGACGACCTTTTACTAAGTCGTCCAGACGACCTTTAACTAAGTCGTCCAGTGTATTTTATGTTTAGACGACCTTCTACTAAGTCGTCCAATGTATGACATTTTTAGACTACCTTCTACTAAGTCGTCCAGTGTATTTTATAAAATTTAGACGACCTTCTACTGAAAGTCGTCCATCTAAAAGACCTTCCAGACGACTTAACTGTAAGTCGTCTAGCTGGAAAACCTTCCAGACGACTTAATATAAGTCGTCCAGCTGGAAAACCTTCCAGACGACTTAATATAAGTCGTCCAGCTGGAAAACCTTCCAGACGACTTAATATAAGTCGTCCAGCTGGAAAACCTTCCAGACGACTTAATATAAGTCGTCCAGCTGAAAAACTTATGTGATTTTTGTTTGTCTTTTGTCCAGCTGAAAAACTTATGAAAGTCGTCCAGTTGTATTTCTTTTGTTTTCAGCCTAGAATAAATACAAATCGTTACAAAATCAAGTTTAAATACAAAATCAAGTTTAAATACAATTGACTTGATTGTTATTAACAGATAATGAGTTACATGGGATTTACAAAGAGAGATTTACAAAGACAAGTTCTAATGCCCACGAACTTTACAGGGGATTTACAAAGACAACTTCTAATCATACATGCCCACGAACTTATCACCATCCTGGTTTTCTTTCAAAAGCAGATCACCAAGCTCGGTAAATAAATCCACCGCCATCTTATCCCTCATAGACTTCGCGTTGGACCTAGCAAAGTCTCTTTCGTTAAAGGGGACCCCAAGAGCATGACATTCAATGTACTTTAGAGCGTAGACGCCACAATCACCACTGTTGGCCGTGGGTACATTTCCCTGTCTCTCATAGGTGTATGGCTCCAACCCGCCGTACATGACCCGTAGTTCGTCGGTGGCAGCGCACTCAACAAGCAGATAAGGGACCATCTCGAGAAAAGGCTGCATTATCTCATCCCATGCTTCTGCTGCCGTAGCTGAGGGTATGCTGTCCCAGACGACTATGTGCCTGTTAGGGATCGATATCCAAATAGCAACCCAATGAGTGTTGCCCAAGTTCACTGGCGCATAGATATCATCAATGTCCACCCCCCACACCTTGTTTGATTGGCAAAATGATGGTATTGATCCGTCATAAAAATTCCACGCCCCACCAGGTAGCATTCTTCCCAAACCTCTGTGATCGGGTTCCGATGATTTGAATCTCGGATAGTGGTCTCTCCAAGTTTGGGAAAAGTTGTGATCCAGGAAGCACATTCGCTCGCTCCTGAAACCTTGTGGGTTCTCCTGATACCTTTGCCTCAGCAAATTAATCCAAGCATCTATATGCTGCATATAAAATAATACAAGTTAGAAGATACCAGACGACTTATTAAGTCGTCTGGAAAGTCGACTTATATATACCAGACGACTTATATATACCAGACGACTTAAATATAAGTCGTCTGGAAAGTCGTCCACGTAGACGACTTATCTTTAAGTCGTCTACTTGGACGACTTTGTAGACGACCTATATTTAAGTCCAGACGACCTATACAAGATAAGCAGAAGACTTACGCAGTCTTCCAGCCATGCTCTGGCTGTCCGGAGGGTCTGATACCACCAAGTTGGTGATGTACGCGGTTTGACTTCCTTCTTAGTGAAATAATGACTGCAAACAAAAAAGCAATCAGTTTTGGTAGACTAAATCAAGCTATTATGGGTAAAGCAATCACTTACGGATCAGTTTTCAACCAATCAGCTAGTTCCTTCAACTTAGGTCTGTTTAGTGGGGGGAATGGATTATAGGCTGCCACTTTTGCTTTCTTTTTCTCTGCCGTATAAGGAGATTTCTGCGCGGGAGCAGGTTTCTTCGCTCGTTCACTCCTTGCACGCATAGAAGCATCCAACTTGTCTCTGTATCTATCAGCCGCTACCTTACAGTCCGAAGCAGTGGGAGCTGTTTTGTCCAATACAACCAGGCTCTGTTCTGAAACTTGAGCGCTTGATTGTGGAACTGGAACGATTGGTTGTTGATCGGTGGGAGCTGTTGTGTCTAATACAACCAGGCTCTGTTCTGAAACTGAAGCGCTTGGTTGTTGATCGGTGGGAGCTGGTTGTTGATCGGTGGGAGCTGGTTGTTGATCGGTGGGAGCTGGTTGTTCGCTCGGTTGGTCTTTGGAGCTGGTTGTTGATCGGTGGGAGCGACGCTCTGCTTGGTCTTTGGAGCTGGTTGTTGATCGGTGGGAGCGACGCTCTGCTTTATCCTCCGGCAAGCTCTTCTTTCCCGAGTTCGCCTCATCGCGAATTTCTCGCCTCATCGCGGATTCTTGGGCTTCAGGGGTAGTCTGTTTGGCTTTGGTGACACCAACCATCTTCTCCACAGCTTCCACCCTATCGGACAACTTCCTAATCTCCTTGAGGCACTTCGTAAACCCATGTTTCATACATTCAACTACTTCCTTGAACATATTTGCCATCTCCTCTCTGGTTATCCCAGTAGCCTCTTCACTAGGCTCTTTAGGAGCCTCTTTAGGAGCCTCTGTAGGAGCCTCTTTAGGAGCCTCTTCACTAGCCCCTTTACGAGCTTTCTTCAGAGGTCTTGGATTGTCTTCCTCCTCCTCCACCACAACCATCTCTGTGGCTTTCTTCGATGGAGTCACAACCTTAGGTTTGGTATAGACCTTAGTACCAGTGACTTCCCAGCAATCCATGGTCCACTTCCACGGTCTCCGATCATACATGACTTTAATAATGTTCTCCGCGGGCAGGTCCTCAACCTCGGAGTCCCATTTTGGCCACATTTCACTAAGGTCCTTCTCAACAAAGTTGATCACGCGGGTCTGCAGTAAATAGAAGAATCGAGTTAGATATTTGAAAAAAAAGACTAAATAGACGACTTAATTATAAGTCGTCTAGCTGGACGACTTACCGGACGACTTATAATTAAGTCGTCCAGCTGGACGACTTACCGGACGACTTATAATTAAGTCGTCTACTAAGTCGTCCAGCTGGAAGACTTTCCAGACGACTTTAATATAAGTCGTCTGCGCAGTCTTTTGGATTGAAGTAAATACCTGTTTCAAGATAGCAGCTTTCATTGATCTGCGACCTCTGCTGCCCTCGTAAGCCAGTATCGGTGGAGACGGATTGTTTGCTCTGGGAACACCAATACTAGCACCCAATTCCGGCATAGCTGTGTATACCCAGACCTGAAGAACTTGTATAAACCCATCCACCGTGTAACAGCCAGTGATATCTTTGTTCCACAAAGAGTCCATCAGCACCTTAAACGCGACTCTCCCCCATGGATAATTCTCAAACCGTTCTAAGTCCATCACTAGCCTTGCAAGACTAGATCGTGTAGCGGTTGAAAACTTTCTCCCTTCAATGAATCCCGCGAAGATGGAAAGGTACGCGAGGCGCTTGCGATCTTCCCGAGACCAATCATCGCATCTCTTCAGCGCTGCTATTATCTGATCAGTAGTTGGGCCTGCTTCCAGATGAACTCCTAGCATCCCCCAGAAAGATACCATCTCTTTGGTAACTTCACATTTTGGTCTCTCAAGGTCCTCGATGTATTCGCAGTTTAGACCAGTGAGGTTTTCAAACTCTAACAGTGAAAACCTCAACGGTTCTGGACCAACGAGAGACCACATCTCGTACTTCTTCTTGATGTCCAGCTTGAAACTGAGCATGTAGTGAACCAGCCTTGAAGCCCAACCAAATCCCTGCTCCTTGAATTTGATGAAAACTCCCAAACTCGACTCCTTGAGCTCTTCAAATTCTTCATCAGTAAGGGCTTCCCTAAGAGCAGTGTACAACTTGCTATTATCTGTGTGATACGAAATGCTATTGTGGGCTTCTGGTTCTTCCTCTAATGTGTATAACCTACGGGGGAGTTCTGGAATATCCATCCTTTTTGTCTGCAAAATAATCAAAGACAACAATAGAGATAAGCTAAACAAGCTAAATCTAACAAGACGACTTAGTAGACGACTTGTAATTAAGTCGTCTGGAAAGACTTCCAACTGGACGACTTAGTAGACGACTAATATTACAAGTCGTCTGGAAAGACTTCCAACTGGACGACTTAGTAGACGACTAAATATTAAGTCGTCTACTAAGTCGTCCAGTTGGAAGTCTTTTCAGACGACTTAAATTACAAGTCTTCCAGTAGAAAACTTTAAAGCGGACCTGACTAGTCGCAGAAGGAGTACCTGACTAGTCGCGGAAGGAGTACTCGTCATTGCGGTTATAGATCTGAAAAAATAAACGTGAAACGGTTAGAATGAGTAAATTGATAGAGACAACGTTTTATGTTAAACGGCAATGAGTGTTTAGAGGAAGCGACGGTTTGTTCGGAGGAAGCGGCGGCGCTAGGGTTTAGAGGAACTCGGCGGCGCTAGGGTTTCGAAGAAGCGGCGGCGCTAGTGTTTAGAGGAAGCAGCGGTGAGAACGGTGAGAATGAAGTGAGATAGATAGCCGGAACGATGGTTTGTTCGGAAATAGTGGGAACTCGAAATCGCCTTTGATATCGCCTTTGAGAGAGAACTGTTAGGGTTTTTGCGAAAAATTAACAAAAAAAAAAAATCACCTTATATATCGGGTAAATAATCCGGTTAGCTTTAAAAGTACAGTGGTAAAATTTAAGGTTTGGTCCGGTTTAGACGACTTACAAATAAGTCGTCTGGCGGATAATGTACATCAGACGACTTAATATTTAGTCGTCCGTTTACAGACGACTAAATGTTAAGTCGTCCTAGACCCTAAAACGAAACCCTGAACTAAAATGACTAAATTAACTAACTAACCATGTTATAAAATCAAATTATACTTCAATAATGTTTACTATACACAGAAATGAACACGCTTAGGTAATTTTTAAATTTGTGTTAGAATTTGTGTTAGAATTTGTGTTTCTTAGACGACTAATAAATTAAGTCGTCTGACAAATCTTCCGGCTGGAAGACTTTCCAGACGACTTAATTATTAGTCGTCTACTAAGACCATCCACAATGGTGTTACCATGGTTTGTACATAGAGGAAAAAGGAGTTGTTGTAGTTATAAAAGTTGATCATCCATTACTCATAAGTTATAAAAGGAGTTGTTGTAGTTATAAAAGTTGAAACAAGGGGACAACAACATAGAAGTCATCCATTACAATAAGACAATAGCAAGACAAACATCCATCATTTAGGAAGAGGCGAGGAAGTTGAGGCACAATCCTCAGCATCATCCCCTTGAGGAGATGTATACTGAATCTCAGTACCACTACGACCGAAAGGAGTCACATGAAATACCATGTCTCCTTCCTTTTTGAACACGAGAATGTCACCGATGCAAAGGGAGTGTGTTTGGGCGAAGTCTTCCCAACCATCGGTGAGTCTTCCTCCTTCTTGTATAACTTCCCAAGTTTGGTGTGAAGCGTCCGATCGTAGTGTCCATTTTCCTTCGTTCGGCTTGCCTTGTACGTGTTTTGAGTAGAAGGCAAGTGGTATTGGCTACAAGTCAACAAAGGAGAAGATAAGCAAAGGAAATAAACAGAGGAGAAATAGAGAGCGTGTGTATACCACGCCACACTCGAAACAAGGAAGCAGAGGCTTCAAGAAGTGAGGTTCATGCTGATTCGCCATCTGCAAACAAGAAACGAATTGGAAACATTTTAATTCTAAGTCGTCTGGGTCGTCCACCTGAAAGACTTAGATTAAGTCGTCTGGGTCGTCCACCTGGAAGACTTTCCAGACGACTTAATTATAAGTCTACCAAGACTTCCAGTAGAACATTTGAAAGCTGACCAGACGAATGAGAGGAGAACAACATCCAACCAAACTAGACCACAAATCGATTGAAATCCCAAATCTTTGAAACCCTAATTTGAAATGAAAATATCCACAAATTGCTTGAAATCACAAATCGTAACCGTAAAATGAGAGGAAAACAACATCCAACCTAACTAAACAACAAGTCGATTGAAATACCCAATTTTTGAAACCCTAATTTGAAACCAAAATTTCCCGAAAGCGTTGAAAACACAAAACCAAACGGTAAAAGTAAAGGAAAACAACATCCATCCTAATAAAAACCCATAAATCTGCAAGAGAAGCCTTCGATTTACCTTGGTTTTGTATCGTATCAAAATCGCCTCGAAATCACCTTTGAGAGAAACGGCGTTAGGGTTTTCTGAATTTCGCTAAAAAGTGAGTAAAAAAAAAATCACCTTATATATTGGGTAAATAATCCGGTTAGCTTTAAAAGTACAGTCGTCCGGTTCAAATAAGTCGTCTGGCGGATAATGTACATCAGACGACTTAATATTTAGTCGTCCGTTTATAGACGACTAAATATTAAGTCGTCCCAGACCCTAAACTGAACCCCTAAACTTAAATGACTAAATTAACTAGCTAACCACGTTATAAAATCAAATTATACTTCAATACTGTTTACTATACACAGAAATGAACAAGCTTAGGTAATTTTAAAATTTTTCAAAAACGGTTTTAATGCTTTCCAAAATCTAACCCTAAGAACACATACAATACTACAACATATGTTGATGAAACATAAGCTAAAGAATATCATGACACACTACTTTCACTCATCTATGCTGAAAACAATTGAAATTTGTTATATCTTAATTTATATCTCTTAAGACATATGTTAATTACATAATTCCCATTTTTCACTTATCAAAATATTTTTTACAAATTTTTTAAATTATGTTTAAGAATAACTGTCCAGACGACTTTAAGTTAAGTCGTCTGGACGACTTATTTTCAAGTCGTCTGAACAGACGACTTGCGAGGGTTAGAAACGTAAAAAAGTTTCCGTTTTTTTGTTTGTTCACAAGGGGGGTAGTTGTAATTTCAATAGCCTTTTAAGTTACTTTTGCCTTTGACCCAAGTTTGGGTATTCTTTTGGGTTTGACTCCAAGTTTTGAGTCACATTTGGCAATTCTGCCTAACAATTGTTCGCATGAAAATTGTTTAGTTGACTTTTTAGGAAATGTTACATGAAAATCCTTTCGATATATTCCCACTAAGTCAGGACGGCGTAGGTGGATAAATTATCTCGATATTTTGGCTAGGTCCTTTTTAACAACACATTTTTTATGCTAAAACTGTTTTAGCATTTATTAGGAAAGATTTTGATCCCAAGAATTATCTCTATGTTCGTTAGAGTTGTAAAACCTAGAACACAAATGTATATCAAAGAACACGTTTGCTTTTCCCAAACAAGATTGTTTTAGTAGAAATATTTTAAACAGATAACACTTGTTTCTTTCTAATCGGAATAACAGTCCTTCACACAAAGGTGAATCGTCACTGACCAATTTCTAATATCCTAAACAATCAATCTAATATCTCTCATGTTCTATCTCTCTTTCTCTCAGCCTTTGCAGACCCTTTTTTAAATCTCCCAAAGCTTAAAAACACAAAACAACTTCTTAAATTCTTTATATCACTCATAGAGTTCCTAATCCTAGTTGCATTTTAGATAAGCTCAAATTCACCTGATTTATCTTTATTTTTAAACCTCTTGACATAATTTCTTTTTTATGTTGTTATCTTCAATTTACAACCATAAAACTTACCATGTCATCACAACAAGAAACGTTCCCGCGAACTCTTTGAAATCCAATGCTTAAGTGTTGACTTGCAACCTTCTGTTCAACCTCAGAATCCTGCGTTAACAAATTTGGTCTCAACAATCTCTCCCTTTTTATGTGAGTATGTCAACCAAGCCACTTGCACTCATAGCCAATCAAAGAACCATTACTAAACAATGCTTCAGCCATTGTCATTCTCCTCTTAAGATGTAGTGCTCTTCCTCAATACTGAATATCCTTTGAATCTCTCCCTTTGCTTGTGTGCATACTTACATAAAAACATAGACCAAACCACCTCTTTCAAACATGATGTGGTTTCTCAACCAGCATGCTTCCACCTATTTCATTTGAAACTTCATAGGTGGTACTCATGAGGGTTGAAGAATGTTGAGATGCATTCTTGACTGCATTGCTATGGAACTCTTCTTCACATACACTCTTAATATGTGCAATGCCAGTTTTGTTGTTGAACAAATCACAAGCAAAAATTAAAGTCTCTGATTCCCCCCCCCCCCCCCCCCCCCCCCCACTTTTTCACCATTCTCAAACGTGACTTTCTCTTTACATTTATGAACTTGTTCCAACTGATCTGAGTTGCAAATTACTTCAAAATCATCTTCATTACTGTCTTTATCATCCTTAGAATACAAAACAGATTTAGCTATCTAAACTTTTCCATAGTACCTTGGTTCAACGAAGCAATTGTTTGTTTCCAAGCTTGTCTAATATTGTTAATACGTTCATAACAATATCTTGCAATTAGTGTCCTCTTCTGCCACATGCTTAACACCCTTTGTTGAATCTCTGATTCTTAACACAATTCTTTGTTTCAACCACCTTGTACGTTTATTTTTTTTTGTTAAACCTCATTTTTTACTTGACAACAACACACGGTTTTGCACATACAAAGTTAACAACTTTGTTTGTCTGTGGTGCAGGTTGAACATCTCTTTTCGTTTTAGCAACATGAACAAGCTCGGAACAAATAGATTCAACAATAACAAGCTCAACACTAACAAAAATTTCTCGATCCTATCTTACTTTGAGTATTGATTACCTGATTGTTACTATGTTTTCTTTGTATCAAAGCCCCCGAGTTAACTTTTGGAAGCTGTCCCATTTCCAAAATTGAGTCCAAGTCTTTTGTTCCCGCTTTCAACATCTTGATTTTCTTTGGTGTCTCTTAAACTATGTTCAAGACTTATGTTCTTCTCTTCTTCCAGTGACAAAAGCTCTGACAATCTATTTATCTTTACTTCTAGCTCAAGTGTATATTTCTGTTCAGCTTGTCTGTTCTTGTGCAACTCATTATCCGACCTTGAACAAGTCAACGTTTCAAGCTTTGATGTCGCAGGGTTTTTCATCACTATTATATTAATATGAGCTTCTAGTATTACCTTATTCTTGAGAAATTTCAGATTCTCATTGCTCAGCTCAACCCAACTGTCATAGAGCTTGTGGTATTCCACCTTTGGATCTATATCTTCATCATAATCAGAATCTGAATTGTTAACATCCTTTTTGCTAATCAGTGCAACCATATCTAGCATCTCTTCTTCATTAGCTTCTTCATCGGATTTGGATCAAATTCTGTGGTAACCCACTTGGGTTTCGAAAATTCTAAAATGACCTCATCATAATTTATATTAATTTTACATTAAAATTTAAATAGAAAAGAAGTGTAAATAACTAAAAGACCAGAATAAATTAGGTTATTTACTACCCGTGCCATTACTAACCTACCCAACTTTTGAAACCGAAACCCGACCCGACTTTAGTCCTAAACCCCCAAATCGAAAAATAACTTCCCCACTTTCAACTTCATCTTTTTCCTCGATCTGCACTTCCGCATCTTCGAATCCAAATCTCCATCTTAAAAATTGACACCTAAACTTAGAGCTAGTCCTAGGAAGAAGAAGGAATCTCCATCATCAAAGAAGAGGAAGTCTCCACCGCCAAAAAAGCAGTCTACACCGCCAAAAAAAGAAGAACAATGAACCGGTGAAGAAGAAAAAAACTGAACCGGTGAAGAAGAAGCGAGATAAGCCATCTCCGGTGAAACACGGAGGAGACAACGGTGGGTCATCATCTCAACCAAGTAAACGGCAGCGGCGGAACCTTAACACTCAAAATCTAGGACGAAATGCAGATTTTCTCCTGCTCTGACGGACCCTGCTCTGGCAGCTTCTCCTACTCAGCCCGACAGTGAAGCTACACCGTCAGCAAAGTCGGCGAGGTCACAAGATCCTCCACCGGCGAACACAAAAGATCTTCTTGGTTACATCTCTTTCTCTTTCTGGATCTTCCACTAAGGGGGAAACGTTCTTCGGAATCGGAAGGAAGAGAAAATCCCGAAGAAATTGGGTCGAATCAAGGTAACCCTCGCACATCGTGTGAACTAATGCTACAGAGGTAAGAAATCAAAATTGAATGCAATTCTTGTAATATGGTGCAACTAGGTTATATATTTATATATTGTATATAGTTGTTCTACTAGATATAGTTGTACTTAAGAGAAATGTGACTTATACAACGGAAATAAGTTTAATTAGTATTAGTAATACAACTATGAAATGTAAAATTGTGTAACTGGTACAAATATTTGAATTTAACTTCTAACTAGAACATGTCAATCGTGTATTACTCGTATTATTAATACAACTGTAATATGTAAAGCATGTATAACTCGTACAACTATTTCTTATCTAACTAATAGTACTTGTACAACTGTTATATGTATTACTTGTCTTTCTCGTACAACTACAACATGTCTAATTTTAAATGTAGTATGTAAAACATGTATTACATGAACAACTAGTACTTATCTAATAAGCATTACTTGTACAACTGTTATTTGAATCACTTGTATCACTCGTACAACTATTACTTGTCTAACTAAGCTTACTTGTAAAATTGTTACAAACTTGTATAACTCGTATAGCTATTACTTATCTAACTAGTAATACTTGTACAACTGTTATATGTATTACTTGTCTTTCTCGTACAACTACGACATATATAATTTTAAATGTAGTATGTAAAACTTGTATTACCTGAACAACTAGTACTTATCTAATAAGCATTACTTGTACAACTGTTATTTGAATCACTTGAATCACTCGTACAATTATTACTTGTCTAACTAAGCTTACTTGTAAAATTGTTACAAACTTGTATAAATCGTATAGTTATTACTTATCTAACTAGTAATACTTGTAATACTCGTACAACTAGTATGATTCGTTTATGTATAACTTATGTTATTCGTACAAGTAGAATAAATCTATCTAGTAATACTTGAGCAATTGTTATATGTATTGCTTGTATAACTCGTATAACTAGGACATATATAACTTGTGTAACCTGTATAACTTATACAACTTTAAGTGTGCTAATTGTTTTAATGTTATTTTTTGTGAAGGGTGAGGAGATGGCCGGAGGAGCAATAAGACCACATAAATTTTACTTCCAACCGACCGAGTATAAGAAGCCTTGTAAGCTGTCTACAAGGTGCCATAAACATGTTTTTATCAAGATGACTACAGATTTTCATGCATCAGAGAAGAAGTGGTTTTGGAGCACCCACAGTTTAAGAATCTTTTCCATATGGATTGCCCCACAAAGAGAAAGGTCATGGGCTTGTGGATGTTGTTGCTTCGCACTGTAAAAATCGATAAGAAGAGACAATGTTGGTTTGTGGTAAATGGGTCTCCCATTTGTTACTCCATCAGAGAACAAGGCCTCATATCAGGATTATTCTGCGACTTATACCAAGGGAACTATGAGAGCCTTGGAAGTTTGAGATTTGTCAAGAAGCACTTTCAAAAAAAACAAAGAAGGATGAGTTTCCAAAGCTAAGAGTGGCACCGAATGATGTCCTACAAAAACTTAATCGAATGAAGTGTGATGGTACTTCTGAGCGGTTGAAGATGGCAGTGCTTTACTTCTTGGCCACAGTCATTAAAGGATGAAGAAGACATGGAACCCCTGTAGAGTCTTTTCTTCTCCGAGTGGTTGATGATCTTGAGTTGTGTGAGACTTTTCCGTGCGGGCGTTTCACCTTTGATGACTCGGTGAATGAGATAAAGCATATGGTGAATCATTTTCGAGTAAAGATCCCAGAAGTGAAGTGTACTTGGACATTTTCTGGGTTTATCACCCCAGTGGAGGTAATAATTGTTGCATGAGTGGCACTGAAAATGTATAATTTGTTACTAAAACGTTGACTTCAAATGTTGTGCAGATATTGGCGTTTGAAAGTATCATAGTGTTGAAGGAAAATTTTAGAGAAGATGTTGAAGATTTACATGATGACTGTTCAAGAATGTGCAAGTCGAGGTTCATAGCGAATGGGTCGTCAGGATATGCGTTGGAAGAGATATATGAGAAGCTTGAAGAAACAGAGGTGATATATTTAAAATGTATTTTGTGTGATTTTGTTTAAGTTTTCATATTTAACTTAATGTGTGATATTATGGTTGTTCATTTTAGGAAATTGTTAATGTTTTGGAACCAAAAGGAAAAGAGTTAGATCTGTTGGTGGAGGTCTTCGGTGATAGGTTATGGGATGACTTTGATGTGGGAGATGATGGGGATAAGGACGACCTAATTGTCGACTATTGGAACAAGATTATATGCGTCGATCGAGCAAAGATATTTTGGGAGGATCTGTACCAGCTGGATGCCAAAACTCGAGAGAAAAAACATGATCTTGAGAAGGTTTGTGAAGAACCTGAGGGCCCAAGGGTGTGCCAGGAAACCGAGGCAGGATGTGAGAATTTAGAAACAAGGATGATTAAGCTAGTCAAAAATGAGTTGAAGGTAAGGGATGAAAAACATTACTCAGTTGGAAGCAAAATTAAGAGTATGGAAGATGACCTCAATCTGAGGGACAGATTTCAGAACATGGATGACTACTTTGACACCGGCGAACCGTCTCGCAACCAACAAAACAGTATTTAATTTATAACTTATTTATGGTGGTTTGTTTTTAAAGATAAAAAATTAACTTTTATATGATTTTATTTCAGATCTCGCAGAAAACGAACCTGAGAAGGATGGGGAAAATGATGGTGATAATGAGTGTGAGGATGAGCCCGAGAAGGAGGGAGATGAGGATGAGATCGAGAAGGAGGGCGAGGAGGATGAGATCGAGAAGGAGGGTGAGGATGAGCCCGAGACAGAGGGTGATAACGGGAAGGCAATAGAAGGTAATGTATTTTATATTTAATTTTGTTATAATTTTATTGTGATTGTGGTTGTGATTTTGTTGGTCTATCATAGAGGACGATGAGGAAGTGTTATCTACACTTGAAGTTATGGCAGCTGCTGTGGGGAAGGCTGAAGAGAAGGAAGCAAGGGAGAAGGCAGCCGCGCATGACAAAACTGAAAACGAAGATGCAGAGAAAGAAGAAATGGAGAAGGCAGACGCGCAAGAAGTTGAAGAGGATGATGCATAAGTTTTAGTGGAAGATGTGAGTGCATTGAGGAGGCCGAAGAGGTGTCAAAGCCTTCTCGTTTGAAGAAGTCTCCATTTGTTGAAAAGTGAATTATGTGTTTCTTTTCATACTTATCATATTTTGAACTTAAAACTTTGTGATGCTTTTGAATGTTGGTGTTGCTTTTGTATGTGTGAAACTTAAGACTTGTGTTGCTTTTGTATGTGTAAAACGGATTAAGACTTTTGTTATAACTAGTACAACCAGGTTTACTATAGCAAAATAATCTGAAAGGTAAAACTGGTACAACTAAACAAAGGTGGTACAACTATCATGGTTAGAACGTGCAACACATTTAAAACACTATGTATTCTAGTTGTACAATATAATACATAGTTATACCAGTTTTAAGTTGTACAAGTTTGTACATAGTTGTATTTTGGTAGATATTTTAAAAAAAATTAGTTGTACCGAGCACAAAATATATAACTCTCAGTTGTACGGCTTACATTTACTTAGTTACCTCTGAACACGTACTATGAAATCATTAATTTTATTAACATATATTTGTTGTATGTTTTTCAAAAATATAGTGAACAAACAAGTAAACTCACCTTTAAAGTATAAGGTACATCGTGGAAACTTAAGTGATGGTTTAATAATTACAAAAGTTTTTTGGTAAACCTTTAAATAATTAGGATGTACCATTTGAAGGACCTTCTAATTTGTCACTTCTATTGTTTTAACAAGTTCGAAAGTGAAATAAAATTTTACAATTTTTTAATTGACGTAGTTGTACTAGTTGTTCTTGTGTTTCCTATCTGGTATACATAGAGTAGTTATACTAGTTGTACCAGTATTATAATACTTGGTTGTATTACTTATACTAGTATTACAACAGAGAAACATGACGAATTTGTTCCAGAAACAACACATTACGAATTTGTTCCATTACAAAGTTTAAAATACACACAAATAACATCCTTAACACATAAATAAGTTCCACAACACATAAACATGTTTCATAACACATAACTAAGACTCATTCATCCCTTCCCTCGTTGCCACTTCCCTCATTGCCACTTCCCTCGTTACCACTTTCTTCGTTGCAACTTTCTTCTATGCCACTTTCTTCCATGCCACTTTCTTCGTTGCCACCTCCCTCGTTGTCACTTCCCTTGTAGTCGATGTCATCGCAGTCACTGTCATCGTTGTCGCTGCTGTGACCAAGCCACTCCGAGAATGGTGGATACGTTTTCTTTCTCTTCCTCCAATATTCTCCTGCATATGGGAATCTAGGTGTTTGTAATCTTCCTTTCTTCTCCACATACGGCGAGTAGACAACTTGAGAATGTATTTCGTGAGGAACTTGCCAAGACGAATGATGAGGCACGGGATACATTGTTCTATAGTATGCTAATGTCCATTGCTCCATCCAGTAATACTTAGAACAATAATTCTCAACCAACTCCTCCAACGTCTCATCTTTTGAAGTTCTTCCATGCTTCAGGATAGTAGCAAGTGCATGCATACAAGGATACCGATCAATATCAAAATGCCTACAGTCGCATCTTATATTGATCAAATCAACCAAATAACATTTCTCGTCATGACCAGTAACATTGTACATACGTCCAAATGTGTTTAGCACCTCCACAGAGAATTTCTTTGCAATTGGACAATTCTCATGCAATTCAACATGCACACGTGGGACAAGTAACTGCGTATGTGGTACCCCTATAGAAAGCTGTCGGTATTTGTTAAACCATTCTATAATATTCCCAGGATCGCATCAATCAATGGCAACAATGCATGTTTCCTTTGTTCCTTTAGAACACCATTCATAGATTCAACAGTGTTGGTTATCTATATGTTGTATCGTGCTCCTGGAAATTGACATATTGCCCATTTGGTCTCGTGAACACTATCATCCAGATAGTCGGCCGCCTGAGGATACATTATCCTAAAATCATTATATTTTCTTCTAAACTCATTCTCTTTGTTAATACCAGCAATTTTCCTGAACTTATGGGCAACCACATCTTTCTTAACGTGACTGCATGCACCTTTCACATTATTTGACAAGTGATATATGCAATATCCATGGATGCCCAATGGGTACACCTCATGTACTGTCTTGATGATGCTTTGGTTTCTATCAGTACATAATAAAAGCTCAGGATCATCTGGTATCAAGGTTTTCAATATTCAAAAACCACCTCCAACTTTCATTTTTCTCACCATCTACTACAGCAAAAGCGAGGGGATAATGATGATGATCTTGATCCGGAGCAGTGGCAATAAGAAGCACTTCTTTCCTTTATACACACCCTTCAGGTGAGTTCCATCCATTATTATGACTTTCCGCATGCAAGCTCCGAGCGCGAAGAACATATACTTAAACTGGTTCTTCTCATCCACTACTAAGCGGGTAACACTACCAGGATTCAACATTTCTAACATGTACAAGTAAGATGGCAGTCTAGCAAAACTCTACGTTGGGTTACCACGCACATCATTGACAGCTTTGTATTTTCCTCTCTATGCCGTAAAATACGAAACCGTAAAACCAAATTTGTGATGAACCAAATCTATGAGATCATTTTGGTGCCGGAGTCTTGAGTTTTCATGGATAATCAGCGTGCAATACAGATGCAACCAAGCTTGGTGTCCCTCTTTTCCTTTCCTGGTTGCACTTTCACTTATCTGAGCACAAGTATGCATCTTTTGATACGTCCTTATACTGAAAAAAATCATGTTATTCAGCTTTTCAGCTCGTAAATACCAATCGCAACCAACCCCACGACATTTTAATACATAAAGCTGAGGTGTCGACTTCTTTATTTCAACCTCAAAACAATTCTTATGCACAGCTTTGTCCACTAAATCCCTCACTTCATGCTTAGTTTCAAATTCTTGGTGCAAAGTCATGTCAATACCATCATCCCACTCAAAATGTACAACTAGTGTTTCATCTGGTGTAACATTTGCCAACTCCTCCATATCATCCCTTTCATCACCCACTTCATTGCTTTCATCATTATCATCATCTTGAATACGAGGAATAATTGTCAGCTCCTTAAGATCGACCATATCATCATTAGCTCTACCATCACTCTGAATTTTCTCATTCCTAGAAGACATCTCGTTACTTTGATTTTATGAGACATATTCTGTGAGCTCCACGTGCAAGAGACTACGCCCCTGATTTTTTATTGACTTGCAATAAATATCCTAAAACATCTTCGTCATCCAAGATATAACACGGCCTCTTCTGATTCATTACCAACGGAAAGTAACTCAGTTGAATCATGGTCGCAGCAACGTCGATCTTTATTTTCTGCCTATTCTATCAACCAAGTGAGAGTAAGTCACCTCCTCGTACCTTCTTTTTTCAACACTAAAGTAGAAATATGTTTTCTTTTCGATTCCATCGAACTTCATCTCCCTCTTCTACAATAACTGCCCCCTTGATCAAAATATATCACCACACCTCGGTTATTATCCATAGTTACCTGAAAAAGTATAATAAACAGCATCACCGCTTTATAGTTGTACTAGTAATACTAGATATACATGTAGAAAAACGAGACTACAATGAAGAGAAGGAGATCATGTAGAAGAACAGACTGCATACGGTTCTTCCAATCTTGTAATAGATACCACAAACAAAGGCCTTATAGATACCTTTAAATCTTTTGTTTTTATTTATTACATAAGGCAAAAATATTTCTTTATGCTCACTCTTTAACATAGTCATGTTGTGACTCACCAAGATCTCTCACTTGATGTTTCCCCGTGAAATTCTTCAAAAACACTTGCCTGCTAGTGTAAATAGAAATAGGAAGAGTGATGGGTGAAACTACAAAACTTAATATAGACATGCCCTCAGGAAAAATATGGGTCATAGAAAGAAGTCAAACCAGAGTTTCCAAATGATGATTATTCCTCACGCGTCACGAAACATGTAATGACCCGAGTCTTAGGGTCTTCTAAAGTCCATTTATGGAGCAAAGAACCCTGGATAATTCTTCTATATATACAAGTCCTTCTCTTTCATCTTTTAAGAAAAAAACTCCCTAACACTAAAACAATGTACAAAATTGAGCGGGCAAGGAGATCTGATATTGTCCAGCTTTGACCACCGCCTTCACCGGCGAGATTATCCAGTGAACCATCACCAGTCGCCCAGTTAACACCGAAAACCACCTTGCTTTTAAACTTCAGATCTGGCCGTTTAGAAAATCGTCCATAACTGATAAACCGTTGTGTATTTCATGAAACTAAGGCCACCAGTGTGTTCCTCTCACCGAGACGAGTCTGGAGCAGGTAGATCAGCCAAATACCTGCTGTCACGCGGTCCCGCGCACGGCCTGAAGCCTTGCACGTGAAAGTTACACGCTGTCTCAGCACATCGGCGACCCATGCGTGTTGAACACACGCCGCAGAGCCACCGTCTCCGCCACCGTCAATTTTCCGCTGGGAAGCCACCGCCACATGTTACTTTTCCAGTAAGCCACCGCCTCTGTCGTCACTGCGGGTGACTCGTTGGTGACTCGGCAACTCAGCCGAGCCAACTCGGTCAACCAGTTTGGTTGACTTGGTTTAATTTAATTTTGGTTTGGTTATGTTAACCAGTTGATTATTAAATTGATTTCTTATTAATTAATTTAATTTTGGTTAAGGAAAACTGATTTGGTCCAAATTAAATCGATTTCGGTCAAGGTAAACTGGTTGGTCAAGTCGATTTCAATATGGTTAAGGGTTGACCGGCTTGGATCAGAGCTGACCGGTTTTACCATTGACTAATGAGTTGACTTTTCTGTTGACTTTGATCAAACCACCAGTTATTTGTTTTTAACCTTTACGAAGAGCATTATGATTCAAGTTTTGCCTTGATTTCAGATTCAGAGTCTCTTTGAGCAGCTGGAGTTCATAGATACTACTTTCCACATTGCTAAGGTGAGTGTCTACTCCATAAATCATGTACCAGCATATAATTCTTTCTATTGTAGTCTAGTTTCGAATCATGTTCCATTTTTTTGAATCGAGTCTTGCTTGATAATTATGATATTCAATGTAAACAGGAATTAAGGATTTAGAGGATTCAACTTGATTGGATTGTGTAATGTTAAATGATGATATATATACATAGTTTTGAGTAGGGACTATGTGAAGAGGGAGTGAATTCAGAGATGTCTGAACTTTGATGCTACTATTGAGGGTGTGAGTCAAGGGACGCCTGAGCTTCGATGCTGATTTGGTGGGCGTGATGCAGAGACGTTTGCATTCAAGGATGCTATGGTGGACGGGGGTACAGAGATAGACTAAACTAGCGACACTTCGTGTATATATATATATATATATATCTATATATATTCGTATGAGGAGAATGCGGCATGCGTTGACTAGTCATGTACCATGCACTGTTTGTTTCATAGATGCTTTAGGTATTTATTTGTACATGTTAGAGCTAAACATCCATAGTAGGATTTCTATATACTCAAGTCAGTAATTTGCGTGTCTAGCATCCCATACTTCAATAAGTAACTCCCTTGTTACTCACCCTCCTTTTTCCCCTTTCATGTGAGATTGATGAGCAAGAGTGATTGTATCAGACCAGTGCTTTTGCCCCATTCTATTTCTTTCTGTTTTAGACTTCTGGATTTCTGCATTTATCGACTTTTTGGGGTTCTATTTTATTTACTTGATTTATCGTGTTGGAATTGAATTTTGAGTTTTAATTAAATGAAGATTTTCAGAGATTATTATTTATTTATTTATGTTGGAAATGCAGGTTTTATAATTTGGTATCAGAACGGGGTTATGTCTCGGCTCTGACCCACGATGGCAATTTATGGGGACTCGACTTTAATAGGTATTAAATGATTTTCAAATTATTTAGGAGATATTGGGAATTTTAAATTTTTTTAAAAAAAATCAGAACATTTCTATTCTTTAACATTCCTTTAATTGTTGGTATTCAGTTCAACACAATTTAACCATTTTGCTTTTTATTCCAGATGCCACTGAGGAGGAGAGTTAATCGTACATGAAGCAGATGGTACATGATGCAGCTAGGCAGGCCTCTCAAGACGCAGTTTAACAGGTAGCCCAGGAGGCCGCTAGGCAAGTTGTGAAGAGCAATGTTTCTAGGCTTCCACAGGTGAAATATAGTAGCCTCCGACGCCAGCCGACCGAGGATGATAGTGGGTAAACTAAAGACAGGAAATACTTTATGGTGCGATCATGGATAAGCATTTGACTGAGGAGAGTTCAAAAGGTGAGACTGAACTAGATGGACCAGAGGAGGATGAGCGTTTGATCAACAAACCAGAGACGGCCATCAATGAGTTTGATCTCAGCTGGAGCTATGACGATCACTTTCTTGGTCCATCTGGGCCAGGAGAGCAAGGAGAACAAGGCCCTGACATTTTGTAACGGGCTGAACAATAAGATGGATGAGTTAGGGCCCAATCGACCAGAAAGGGGCCAAATGATCAACAACAGCAACACATTAGCTTTTGGACTAGGCTAACAACAGCAAGCCGCTTATGGTTTTAATTCGAACTTTTATAAAACAAACCTTAAGCAATTGCTCGTCTCGTTCCAGGGCTTTCTATGTTCAGCCTAAGAACATTGATCCTTCACTTAGGATAAAGTTTTCTATCGTGATCCATCTCAGACTTTACCCAAGGTTGTCCTGCATCTAGAGAGTAGTAAAGCATCTTTGGAGTCCTTCTATAACTCTAAAGAGAAGATCCATCGACCAACGACTGCTAGTAGCCTCTTTGGTCATTTGCCAACCATACCATCAAAGAGATCCAAGCCATAATCTTATCAGGAACGTACCAAGTGGTATCAGAGCTCCTTGGTGGTTAGGGTATGCTTTTCTACTCGTATTATTCATCTATTAACCATCAAAATTTCTTTTCTTTCTATCTGTTGTAAGTCAGATGAGCCACTCTTGATAACAAAAAAAACAAAACAAAAGAGATCAATCGATCCAAAAAAAAACAAAGCTGAGGAGAAATCCAGCTTAGAGTTGGTAAAGTCAGCTGATGCAAAGAACTCTTCACTCTAGCTCTCTAATCACTTTAGGTTATAGCTCTAGTTCCTAGGTGATTGAGCTTTGATCTATTTTGAACTCTTGAGAAATCAAAGGTTACGGGAACAAGCTAAACACTGAGTGAGAGAGGGTTTGTTTATTACTATCCTTTGATCTAGCTTGTAACATGATACCATGGCTGATGACAAGAGAGAAGAAGGGCATGCAGCTGATCCATCCGTCCAGCTAATTATGTTGGACCAGTTGCAATTCCTAGCAATGCTTGCAGACCTTAAACGCCAACTAAGAGGCCATGATGAGCAAATCTATGCTCAAGTTATATCCCCTAACAATGGTTTAAATGCAGGTGTAGCTGATGGAGAAGGGGAAGTTGGAGAAGTAGTAGCTAGACAGCCGCTACGGCCTAGGCGAGTAGCACCGGTTAGAGCAAGGGATGATCGAGAGGAATTGTCTGAAGATGAGGAAGGTGAACATCCTCAAAGGTTCATTAACAGACGTCTTCAACAGGAAGACAACCTTGGCAGCCTGAAGTTGAGAATTCCACCCTTCCAAGGCAAAATCGACCCGGATGCCTATCTTGAATGGGAACAGAAGATTGAATAAGTTTTCAAGTGTCAAAGGTTTACTGAGGAAAGGAAGATCAAACTGGCTGCTACTGAGTTTGAGGGGTATGCTATCAACTGGTGGCAGAATGTATCCAATACTAGGAGGCATCATGGAAATGAGCAGATATCCTCTTGGCATGAGATGAAAGAGGCCATGAGGCAAGGTTTGTGCCTAGTAATTACAGTCGAGACCTTCACAAGAAACTTAGGAAACTTACTCAAGGAACCAGGAGGGTTAAGGAATATCATCAAGAGATGGAGACTCTTATGATCAAAGCTAAGGTTGATGAAGACCTTGAAGCTACAATGCTAGATTTCAAGATGGATTGAACCGAGAGATACAAGACAGATTGGAGATGCAAGAGTACGCCACTCTTGAAGAGATGGTCCATAAACCCATCCTCATTGAACAACAGAACAAGAGTAGAGGTAACACTCGAAATCCTTTTGTGTCTGCCTCCATATCACCTTACTCTAAGGATGAAATGCTGTCTAATTGACCAAAGGAGGGAAGCGGATCAACATCAACTCGTGAAGACAAGGGCAACTGGACACCAGCACCATCTAGGGCCAGAAATATTAAATGCTTCAGGTGTCAGGGGTTTGGACACCTACGCAAGTGACTGCACAAGTAAGAAGATCATGACAGTCTTAGCCAATGGTGATGTCATCTCTGAGGATGAGACTCTGATCAGGACTCGGCGGAAGCAGAGATAGATTACCCTGTCAAAGGGGAGATGCTAGTCACTAGGAGAGCATTGAACGTTCAGTCTAAAGCCAAAGAGACAAAACAAAGAGAAAACTTGTTTCATACAAGGTGTTTGGTGCAAGACAAAGTTTGTAGTCTTATCATTGATGGATGAAGTTTTACTAATGCTGCAAGTGAAACTTTAGTCAACAAGCTTGGCCTCACAATCCAGAAACATCCTCGGCCATATCTCCTACAATGGCTGAATGATACTGACGAGCTGAAAGTGACCAAACAAGTGAAGGTGCCAATCTCTATTGGACGATACCAAGATGAAGTCAATTGTGGTGTATTGCCCATGGATTCCAGTCACATCTTGCTGGGGAGTCCTTGGCAATATGAAAAGAGAGCACTTCATGATGGCTTCACCAACAGACATTCCTCACTCATGGAGGAAAACAAATCACCCTAGTGCTTTTAACTCCTCAAGAGGTGCACGAGGATCAACTTTGCCTCAAGCAAAGGAAAGAAGAGGCTGAGGCCGCGTCAAAGGCATTACTGGTGAAGGAAGCCGACCAGGTAAGTCATCTTAACTTGTTAGCTACTTCTGGAGACATCAAGAATGCTGTGGTTCGATGGTTTTGGTTATCTATAAAGGATTACTAACCCACACTGACCTTGTACCATCGTTTCCTCGAGAAATTGAAACTCTTTTGCAGTAACACAAGGACGTGTTTCCAGAATACAACCCAGTGGGGTTACCACCCATCCTAGGCATTGAGCATTAGATTGATCTCGTACCAGTAGCAACACTCCTTGATCGCCCAGCATACAGGACCTATCATGTTGAGACTAAAGATCTCCAAAAACAGATCAATGATCTATTGGAGAAGGGGCATATCATGGAGAAGTTGAGTCTGTGTGTTGTACCAGTCTTGTTGGTTACTAAGAAGGATGAAAGCTGGCTTATGTGTATTGATTGTAGGGACATCAATAACATTACAGTTAAGTACAGAGATCCTATCCCTCGTTTATATGATATATTAGATGAGTTACATGGTTCATGTGTCTTTTCTAAGATTGATTTAAAGAGTGGTTACCACCAGATTAGAATGAAAGAAGGAGATGAGTGGAAAACTGCCTTTAAGACTAAACTAGGATTGTATGAATGGCTAGTCTTGCCCTTTCGTCTCATGAATGCACCTAGTACATTTATGAGATTAATGAATCATGTTTTCAGATCTTATATTGGCCAGTGTGTGGTCGTCTACTTTGATGACATTCTTGTCTATAGTAAGACCATGGCCGAGCATGTAGGGCATTTGCAGCTAGTCTTTATGTGTTTTGAAAGGAAAGTTTGTTTGCTAATTACAAGAAATGCTCATTTGGAACAAATAAACTTGTCTTTTTAGGTTTTGTTGTGACTTCTCAGGGCTAAAAGGTGGACGAGGAAAAGGTAAAGGATATAAGGGAATGGCCTAAATCTAATTATATTGGAGAGGTTTGGAGCTTTCATGGACTTGCTGGTTTCTACAGACGGTTTATAAGAGACTTTAGCACCATTGCTGCCCCACTCACTGATGTCATTAAGAAGAGTGTGAGATTCACTTGGGGTCACACCCAAGAAGAGGCTTTTCAGCTTCTAAGAGATAGATTGGCTAGTTCATTCTAATGCCTGAAAATAATATTCTAAAGCTTTGGTATGTTCCCCATTACTTGTGTGGAAATGGCGATGGTTTTTTCTTGTTCCTGAATGGGCTTCTTCCTTTTTTTATTCCGTTTTTAGGTTTATGCTCTACTCCGAGTAAAAGGAAAAATTTGCCCGATTTTTATTTGCACATATAGGACAAATGAACCAAATAGTTCTCCTTTACTTGTGTTGCCTGATTTTCTTAAAACATTTGAGATAGAGTGCGATGCATCTGGAGTAGGCATAGGAGCTGTGCTAATGCAGGAGAAGAGGCATATAGATTATTTCAGCGAGAAGCTTGGAGGTGGTACGTTGAACTACCCCACTTATAACAAGGAATTGTATGCACTGGTGTGGGCACTTCAAATGTGGCAACATTACCTTTTTCCTAAAAAGTTTGTGATCCATACAAATCATGAATCTCTTAAGCATCTCAAAGGGCAGCATAATTTGAACATAAGGCATGCTAGGTGGGTGGAATTCATTGAAACATTTCCCTGTGTCATCCATTACAAGCAAGGTAAGGAGAATGTGGTTTCTTATGCACTCTTAAGAAGGTATACTCTTCAAACTTCTATGGAAACAAATTTTTTGGGATTTGAACACCTTAAGTCTTGTTATGTTTACGATCCTGACTTTCAAGAGGCCTTTAAGGATACTGAAAGACATTCCAATAGCAATGATTATCAGTTTAAAGGGTTCCTTTTCTATGATAATCGGTTATGTATTCCTTGTGGTACTTTGAGGGAGTTGTATGTCAGAGAGGCTCATCGAGGAGGATTGATGGGCCACTTTGGTATTTCCAAGACACTAACCACCATGCAGGAACACTTTTACTTGTCAGTATGAATAGAGATGTGGAAAAGGTTTGTTCCAAGTGTGTCGTGTGCAAGAAGGCCAAATCCAAGGTCCAACTGACAGGTTTGCATACTCCTCTCCTTATCCCTGATCAACCATGGATTGACATCTCTATGGACTTTGTGTTAGGCTTGCCTAGGACAAGGAAATGTAGAGATAGCATCTTTGTAGTTGTGGATAGGTTCTCTAAGATGGCACACTTCATTCCTTGCCACATAACTGATGATGCAATTATGGTAGCTGAACTATTTTTTAGGGAAGTTGTTATATTGCATGGAATTCCTAGGAAAATTGTTAGATAGGGACTCGAAATTCCTAAGTCACTTTTGGAAAACTTTGTGGGGTAAACTAGGGACTAGGTTGCTCTTCTCTACAACATGTGACCTTCAGACTGATGGTCAAACAGAAACAGTCAATAGGACTTTGTCTATCTTGCTGCGTGCTATCATCAGTAGGAACATTAAAACTTAGGAAGATTGTTTACCTCATGTAGAGTTTGTATACAACAGGTCGATGCATTAAGCAACTAAACTCACCCCATTTCAGGTTATCTATGGATTCAATCCATTGTCTCCATTAGACTTGTTTACTATGCCTTTGAAAGAACAAGCTAATCTTGATGGCAATCAGATGGCCGAGTTTGTTAGGTCTTTGCATGAACAGGTTAAGAAGAACATTGAGGCACAGACCAAGGTGTATTCAAGGAAAAAGAACAAAGGCAAGAAGGAGTTGGTTCTTGAACCAGGTGACCTCGTGTGGATTTATTTTAGAAAAGATAGGTTTCCTACTGAGAGGAAGTCTAAGTTCATGCCACGCCTGGATGGTCCCTTCAAAGTGTTGAATAAAATCAACAACAATGCTTACCAACTTCATCTCCAAGGTAAGTATTCCATTAGCTCCACTTTGAATGTGTTTGACTTGATCCCTTTTGTTTCAGATGAACTGGATTTGAGGTCAAATCCATTTAAAGGAGGATGATATGGTGCGACATTGAGGCAGGTTAAGAAGAACATTGAGGCACAGACCAAGGTGTATTCAAGGAAAAAGAACAAAGACAAGAAGGAGTTGGTTCTTGAACCAGGTGACCTCGTGTGGATTTATTTTAGAAAAGATAGGTTTCCTACTGAGAGGAAGTCTAAGTTCATGCCACGCCTGGATGGTCCCTTCAAAGTGTTGAATAGAATCAACAACAATGCTTACCAACTTCATCTCCAAGGTAAGTATTCCATTAGCTCCACTTTGAATGTGTTTGACTTGATCCCTTTTGTTTCAGATGAACTGGATTTGTGGTCAAATCCATTTAAAGGAGGAGGATATTGTGCGACCATGTATAATCGACTGACTGAGGAGAGTTCAGAAGGTGAGACTGAACTGGATGGACCAGAGGAGGATGAGCGGATGATCAACAAACCAGAGAAGGCCATCAATGAGTTTGATCTCAGCTGGAGCTATGAAAATCACTTTCTTGGTCCATCTAAGGCTGGAGAGCAAGGAGAACAAGTCCCTAACATCTTGGAACAGGCTGAACAAGAAGATGGACGAGTTAGGGCCCAATCGACCAGAAAGGGGTCAAACGACCCATTAGCTTTTGGACTGGGCCAACAACCAGAGCTAGAGCCAAAACTTAGCCAATTTCGTTAGGAAGAGAGAAGAGAATAATGGCGAGGGAGAAGATAAGCCAGCGTGTTTGTTTAATGTATTTTCCATTTGTAATTGAATAAAACCAACTTTGGGTAGGATTAGGATTTAAAACCAACTTCTGTTAGGATTAGGATTAAGCCAAATCTTTATAGATGAGGTGTGGGTTTTCAGTAGCTTTAGGAATATCCTTTTCGATTTCTTCCTTATAAGCTTGTAGCCGCTTATGGTTTTAGGCAAAACTTTTATAAAACAAATCTTAAGCAATTTCTTGTCTCGTTCTTGTGCTTTCTTAGTTCAGCCTAAAAACATTGATCCTTCACTTAGGATAGAGTGATCTATCTCAGACTTTACCAGGGTTGTCCTGCGTCTAGAGAGTAGCAAAGCATCTTTAGAGTTCTTCCATAACTCTAAAGAGAAGATCCATCGACCAACTAGTGCTAGTAGCCTCTTAGGTCATTCGCCAACCATACCATCCAAGAGATCCAAGCCATAAGCTTATCAGGGATGTAACACTTTACGGGAAATCGGCCAATTCATGTATAAACAGAGGGGCGTGGTCCCGATCAGTACATGCACTCGGACCCTGTGCTAAAACATACATCAACAAAGGTTTTATTCAAATTTCATACATCAACCAATAATTTTAGGTCAATATATACTTTGACTGTCTCTCCGTTAGTCTAACTCAAACGGTGTCTTATGTGGACTTAATGGATGATTACATGGATTAAGCGGGTAATTACGTGGATTATTAGATTAAGGTTAGAAGAAAACGACGTCGTTTAGGGCTCTTAGAAACGACGTTGTTTGGAGTTTTCAGAAACAAAATCCTTTCTTCGTTGAAGTCACGACAGAAAGAAAAAAAAAACGAAGATTTAAGAGAGAGAGGAGAGTAAACCAAATAGAGAGAGAGCGAGGGAGAGTTGGATGACTTGCTTGGCCAACTTTTCCGTTCGGTGAGTTGGAAAATTGAGCCTTACAGTCATTTCATTGTTTCAACCCTCGGAGATCCGTTTATCCAAGGTCTAGAGTAGATTTTCTCGTGGACTTACCGCACGAACCCTACTTCCGAGTTCACATGAAACTTGACTTCGATTTTCTTATTCTCCTTTTTTCAAAATATTATATGTTGGGGTCAAAATCAGCTGACCACGAAGGAATGGTCTGCATAAGTGAGCCATCAAAAAGAGTTTGTCTTAAGACCTCGGATCAACGTATCCCCGAACGGAAACATAACGAAACGACTAGAAGACTCGATCATCCAACTCCCCGAAAATGGAAGTTATCCAAGCAATACGTCCAACTAGTCGAATGGGCAAATCAAACCAAAAACAACCGACCGTCGGATGGGCAAATCAAACCAAAAAGAAGCGATTACCTCGCCGAACAGGCGAGTTGGATAGTGTGGGCTGACCAACTCGCCCATTCAGCGAGTTGGACAAGGTGGGCCGACCAACTCGCCCGTTTGGCGAGTTGGACAAGCCCAACACTCCAAACGGGCGAGTTGGGTGGATTAAGATGACCAAGTAGCCCGTTCGGCGAGTTGGAAAAGCCCAACTCGCCAAACGGGCAAGTTAGGTAGAACAAGCAATCCGACTCGCCCGTTCGGATAGTCGGATCAATCAATTCATTTTCACCTCGTCCTCGTAACTCCCTCTTTTGAAACTTGATCGACCCTATCTTTGTTCTGTCTCGATCGGATTGACATAGGAACTTACCGAAAGAACTCGTTCTCTCGAGAAAGGATCGGGTCGATTGTATGAGACGGTAACGGTTAACTAAACACCTCGAGTCCCACACCCCATAAGAAAGATCCTAACTCTCGGGCGACGTCGTCTTAAGAATGATCTTTCGATAAAATCGTAAAAACGCTCAAGTAAAAAAAACAGCCCGAGAAGGTCTAAAACTTGGCTAAAGTCCCACTCGCGATTTTATCCGAAATCGAGCCCAAACTTTGTGACGGTTTATCTTTTATTTTGTAGGAAGGGATAAATGGTAAGTCCGAAAGATAAATATCAAGATCGGAGGATAAATGCTAAGTTTCCAAAGATAATCACAAAAATCGAGTAAAAAAGAAATATTTATGCTAAGCTATAAATTTGACCAAGGGCAAAAGGGGAAAGAGCAAACCGCCTGTTGAGGAGTATATATGGACTCGAAGGTGATGATGCCAGACACACAAAAATCTCTACTCAGAGCAAACATAGCACTTAGAGCATTTAGGCAACTTTCCGTTTTTGTTATTCGAGTTGCGACTCAACTATGATTTTGCATTCTTAAGTTGTTAGAACTAGGGATCTCGCCAACAACTCTCATAGACAAGGCTTTTATCCTGTTGTAAACGCTCATACGCAAATTCGGAATAAGACATCTATTTGCTCTCTTTTCGATTCCTAATTTATTTTTCTATCTTTACTTCGTACTCTGATTGATTGGCGTGTGGTTTAGCAGATATTTGGGACCTCTGGGAAACTAGGGTTTACCCTACGTTCCTAGGTTCCTAATTATCAGCAATCAACGCTCAATCAAACCATGTCAGATCTCAACAACCACCATCCTTGTTACGACAACGTCGTCGACGAAAACGTTGAAAGCACAACAGCGACGAACGTCACTGCGGTCAACACCGACGCAAAAACCGCAGCGTTCGAGGAGGTGAAGAAAATGTTCTCGACTTTTGAGAAGAAGTCGGCAGAACAGGATAAGGTCATGAACTGCCTTGCTAAACAGGTTGAAACCCTTACAGTGAGGAACATATCCATTTTTCCGCGTGGGACAACCCAAATTCGCGGAAAAGACTCGACTTCGCAATGCCTTTGGACCGGTCCGACAATGCGCAAAGCAAACCATCTGGACAAAACCCTGATGAAGTGACCCTCGCAGAAACACAGCAAACCCCGTGAGATCTTCCTCCTATTGAAGAAGATAAAGAAGGAGGAGAGGTCGAATGTGTCGACTTGCATCCGCGCCGCACAAGGAGCTGACCGGCTCGAGACAAATCCCAGTTCGACAACCCTATGAACGAAGAGGAAGAAAATATATTCTGGAATGAATAGAAAGAACTGACCGAGGAGCAAACTCGGAACACTCGCTGCAAACGCCGACAAAAGTTCCAAAATTCGCGATCTCCTCGATGATCTCATGAAAACGGTGGCCGAAGTTAGGGCGGTGAAGTCTCAAATCCACCACGCTACTAGCACCGCACCGGAGATCGATATGCCTCTCAAAGAGACTCGTAAAACACCTTTTACTACTCATATCACCGAAACCAGGGTTTCAGATCCTGGGAAGGTCAAAGTGATGCCATACAACCGAACCTCTGATCCTAAGACACACCTGCAGGCTTTTCAGGTCACGATGGGTAGATCCAGGTTCAGAGAAAATGAGAGAGACGCCGGCGAATGCCGCCTCTTCATTGAAAACCTCTGCGGAGCAGCGCTAGAATGGTTCTCTTGCCTCAGGCGAAACTCAATCGAAAGCCTCTCACCAGCTCGCCTAAGAATTCCTCATAGAATACTCAATGTTCATAGATTGAGAAACCTCCAACGTGGACCTATGGATTTGATGTGCTCATCAAACCAGTAGCTGAACGAGAGGTCGACCCAATACCCTACTCAACTAGCCATGGCACCAACAAGAATACATGTGCACTAAAAACGCCATATCCTTAAAACCAAGAGGGTTTCAATCACGAGGATAATTTACATGGATTCTAGACTTAAGAAGGAGTCCAGCCCGTTCTGAATCGGACCAAAATATTCCTGTACCTGGGAGTTATGAATTTTACAAAACGGAGGTTCCCCGTTCATTTGCGAGTATCCGACATTAGAAGAGTATCTAAGCCCAATAAAGAAGCGGAATGAACCAAAACCAAATTTAGAAGTCAAGAGGAGTTTCTCATATTTTCAGAAAGCCCAAAATCACGAGATTTTGTCAATGAAATTAGACGTTATGCGCATTTTCCCAAAACCGGCAAAACCGAGCAGTTTATGGAATGATTTGTCAATCTTTGTGTTTGATCATTTACCAACCAATCAATTTCGACCAGAAGAAATTATGATCAAACCAATACTTCCAGAAGACTATTCCAAGCAATCAGGAGTTCATTCCATCATCTTACCATGACCAGAAGACATAGGATAAGGAGCATCCCCATTAATTTCAACTTGCCTTATTTGGAGATTCTTGCAATAAATCAACAACAGCTCTTTTCTCATCATCTTATGCAAGAGTTAAGATCATTCGAATCCATCAAGAAGGTTCCCAGGAAGCTCTTATCCCCCAAAACCGTCCAAGTTCAGGAAAGAACAAGTCTCTCATTTGGAGCCAAGAATCTCTACAATCACTCCAACGGCTAGTTTCCGACTTTGTGCTTTGTTTTTGATTTGTTTCATTTCTTTTATTTTTTGAACGTTTAGAGGCTTGTATCTGAGCACTGTATAAGCTCATTGTCGTCCATTGTCGTCCATTCTAAAGAGTACCTTCAATCAATAAAAAGCATACTTAAGTATTTTCACCCAAATAGTGTTCTTTGAGTTATTCCTTAGTTTCTAAGTGTGAGAAACATTAGGAGACTATAGAGATCGTGGTTCATTGGTTCCTTGAGAGATTCAGAAGCCTTGATACACAGATTAAGAGAGTCAATCATCACCCACGGATTGAGAGAGTCAATCAAATATCCAGCATCTTCATCCATCACCCATCATCCATCATCAATCTTCTATCCATCAAACCATTCTTTAAAATCCCAAAACCCAGGCCCAAAAAATTCTTAAGAGAAATGTCCTGTCTACGGCCCATTAGGGATTATGACCTAGGGTTTCTCTTCTTTTCTTTTTAATAGAGAGACTCCCTTCTCTTTTTTTCCATTCTAAAATCTCTAGGGAAGCTCTGCAGAGAAATCCCGGGAGACGAAAGCCCTAGCCGTCAAGCTTCTCTCTTCTCTCTCTGGCAAATTTCTCTCTCCTCTCTCTCTCCACGCGATCTCTCTCCTTTCTATCTCTCCTTGCTGCGAGTCCACTTCCTCTCTCTCTCTCCTCGCTGGTGCTTCTTCTTTCCTTCCCGTGAGCCACCGAGGACGTGTGGTGGTGGTGGTGTTTTGATCGGTTTGGATTATCTCAGATCTCTATTCCCGTTTCCAGATCTAGAACCCTAGATCTCAGATCTATTCTAAGGTGAGGTGATTCGAACCCATTTTTCTTCTCATGTCCTTTGTCCCATAGAAGCCAACGAATAATGCGTCGAAGGATCCGGGGTCGGATCAGAAATTAAAAAAGAAAAACCCTCGCAACGACAAAATCATCCAGTGCGGAGACAAAGAAACTTAGGGAGCGCATAGCTACACTATTAACTCCGGATTGGAGAAAATATGGGAGACGGGTAACACGTGGACCCAAAATACGAATTACGACGAAAACGGCTTCTTCGACTTTCACCAAACGCACGGACACTCGACCTTTAACTGCAAAGGTCTTGGTGCGAGATTGGCCTCAAAGCTGCTCTCCGGAGAACTCCCCGAAATCTCCAGCGTGAAAGATCTCATCCGCGATTCGGATCCCCCCCCCCCCCCCCCCCGAAAAACGAAAAGACTCCCCAAACGGAGAAACCTTCCCAAGGAGAACAATCGGGAGTAAAGCGCGGAAGAAGGCAAGACGTGAAGGGCAACGACAGCAACCGTCGCAGGGTAAACATGATCATCGGCGGATCGGAATTCTGCAACGATACTGTCTTGGCCATCAAAGCTTATCAGCGCAAGGCAGAGACAAGCGTAAATTCGCCAATCTGCCTCACAATCAATGACACTCTGAAAGGAGGAATCACTTTCGGCAAAAAAGAGGCCGGAGGAATAGATCAGCCACACTGCAGTCCACTTGTAATTTATCACATAATAAGAGATCTCGAGGTCGCTAGGGAAGCACGATCAACGTCATCTTTCCCGACACTCACCAAAGGATGAAAATCTATTTAGGCGAGGTCGTACCATCACCTAAGCCGTTAACCGGTTTCTCTGGCATGACATCAATGACACTCGGTGGATCAAATTACCCATTGTGGCAAAAGAAGTCACAAGGATCATCGATTTCACAGTCGTCAACCACCCAACCATCTACAACGTCATCCGCCCAGCCATCTACAACGTCATCATGGGCACGCCTTGGCTAAACGCCAAGAAGGCAGTCCCATCGATTTATCAAGTGGGCATTAAGTTCCCAGTTAACAATGGAATTGTCGTGATACGGTGCTGCCAGAAGCAGTCGAGACACTGCTTCCTGGCCGAGCACAAGCTAAGACAAATCACGAACACCGCGATGGCAAAGACCAAGCGCCCGAAGATAGCCCAAACATCAGCCGAAAGTAATTTGGGCAAAGACAGCCCAGAACCGTCGACTCTAGCAACAGCCAGTGACAACCAGTTCCAGTGCCCAACACGTCAAATCCATCAAAGAAGTCAAGTCCAACGGAAGACATCGATCCAGAAACTGACGCAGTCGACACAAAAACAACGGCTGAGCAAACAGACTCGCCCAAACAAGCAGAGCTACGAGATGGCTTGATCCTTGAAAGAGGTACGTAGGTAGCTCGTCAAAAGAGGATTTCAGCTATCCCCTCTCTAAAAAGGGGGGAGAGTGGGTACATATACTAATACTCGTATATTCCCACATTCAGAAATGAAATTGTTGAATTATACTCGACATTTTTAATACTTTTTTGGCAATAAAGATTTTTTTATAATTTCGTAAATGTTATCATCCCGCAAAGAAACACTATGTTATACATCCATACACGAGCAAAACGATTATTGCACCATCGCAGAAACAGAAACTTGTGAAAAATCGATCTGCCTCGAAATGGATCTACTCCACACCATATTATCTCGATCGAATCATCAATTTTGATTCCCGACCGAAGCACGAGACCCTGGTAACACATGCTCAAAATATTACTTACCCCGAGTCCATTCGTGACTACCAAACACTAGACAATTGGCCCCGCTGAGAACTTTAGCCATCTTAAAAAAACGCACCCAGGTCCGTCCTAAGGACAGGTCCTCTCACATCCGACTAGGATAAACAGCGCGCTATAAAACAAAATCCGAAATTTTGGTCAGCACTTTCGGGAGACTTAAAAATTGTCCCTGAAGAGGTGCTCGACTCCGAGCAGACAAGTCATATAAGCTGAGAACCTATCGCGGACTTTAAATCGGAACGGAGTCAGGCTAAAATTAAACAGGCAAAACAAAAGCCGATTAGTCATCGCAAAGCCTTAAAACGAAAGTAAACCTAGGTATTTCCCTAAACACATCACACTGATCTTTAACGTCTCAACGCATGATATTAAAAATGATATGAGACCCTAAAAACATTTGTCTTCATCCCTATCTAAACGTTCTCTAAACTTCGAAAACTCCTCGAACATCTCGCACGAACAATGAATATTTAAATCTGCAAAAAAGCGAGGAAGTCGAGATGACAACTCGAGTTTTCTTTCTACACTAAACGAATTCTAAACATCTTCTTAAAAACCCACTTATCATAGCAAGCACTGTTCGAATGAAAGCTAATAAAAGATAGGGATTCAAGGCCACACTCGGCCAGTCCCGCTGCATAGTCGCCCGACAACGAACGAAACAAAAACAAACAATAATGCAGAAGAAAGCATTCCTGGATCAGTCGCGACCTCGCGATTACTCATCAAAATGAAAGAACCTGGTGAGCGAATAGTCGTTGACATCCATAGGAGCCATCAGCTGGTTTACCTCGCCCGTCTAATCGGCAGTCCCCACCTCAGCCTCCACCGTGTTGGGAGAAACAGGAGTCGGGTCCCATTGTTCCCATGTTCTTTTTCTCGACCTGGGGAACCGCAAAGTCTCTATCCCTCTCGTTCATGCGCCCGGTCTGCCATGCATATTTGTCCCTAAACGAATAAACTTTGGCCTGTGTGAGGTATAGTCCGCCCACAGCGCCGCGTCACTCGCAATAATCCCCGAAGTCCTTATTACCCTTCGTAAGCTCCTCAAATTCATATGGTAAATTTTTGCGATGGGTCTTTATGAGTTCAGCCGTTTCTCTTTTCCCTCGCCAATAAGCGCGACGAACCTCCGTCGCGAGCGACTCCCTCTCACAGCGATGAGAACTTTCCAAGTCGCCTCTCAGACGAGCAATCTCATTGTTGGCTGTCTCAGCCCTGATCTGAGCCATGTATGCCTCTTGGCAGCTCGCGTCGAGTGCTCGGTTCTTCATAACGAGGCCATGCAAAGTATCTCAAAATTCGATAATAAAAACTTAACATGTTGACCATCCTCGACGCCTGGGTAAACTCCAGACTCTTGCTAACCCCACCTACGCCCGGAGGATAGTCAAAACCAAGCACCTCATTGAGATCATCCAGTTCAGCACTAGTCCCGCCTACTTGACTATTTAGGTAGTCTCTAAGAATATTGTCGGATGAACACCGCTCATTAGCCGCTTCATCCTTGACAACGATGTGTTTGTCCTTGCAGGTCTTCGGTCTTTCCTCTCTTGAGTGAACCGCGCACGGAACAAATCCGTCCATGGTCGCCTCCGACCTTTCCTCTACTGGTAGATTTGGCTAGTACCGAGAACATTGGAGAGCAAGAACAAGACGGACCCTTTTTGGGTTAAACGTTGCCCAAAAACATGGGCGAACGCGAAGCATGTCTCGGATGGTATCCAGACCTTCCGGACTCGGAGGGAAAAGATTACTCTCTGAAAATAAAATGTAAAATAATATATTAGAGATCGAAGTTCACCAAAATCGAAATAAAAAAAAGAGAGGGGGCGACACTTGATCAAGGATACCTATCAGACCCCATCTAGTCCTAAAGATGGAGAGGCCATTTTCTTCTACATACGCATCATCAACACGGACGAAAAAGAAGTGTGTCCGCCAATTATGATAGTTCGACATGAATTCCCTTATGATCCTCATCCCCGCCCGAGGCCTCAAACGAACTATGGACAACTTTCCGACCAGTGTAAACGAAGTGTCGAGATGGTTGGCATCAAGCGTCATGCCTAATTCGTAACTCAGTACAAGAATCCCGACAATATGCTGCAAACCACACATGTTATTTGACTAATCGATATTTTGGAACAATCGAGAAGTTGCGCTATGATCTCGGTAATAGGAAACCACAAATGGCAATGCGTCAGGTACACCTCATAAAACATAAAATAACCCTCGGGGGGAAACTCAGCAACCTCTCCAGCCTCCGGAAGACGAAAGTCGACTAATTTAAGAACTCGGCATTGGCTCCGGATGGAAGCAAGCCCATTCGGACAGCTTCTGCTGGGAAAAACCTCTACGGTGTTGGCATGAAATGGAGGCAAGACCCATGTACCAGGTCTGCGAGGTTTCATTTCTCCCCTAGCCGCCTAGTATCCCTCGGCTTCTTCAGGATCAATCGAATGAGACAAGAATTCCACCTTTGGCCCAGCATCATTGTGTTGCAAGCTAGAACCATCAAGGACAGAACGGTCGTCACGAGACTTTGAGGAAACCTTTCGTCTCGAAGAAATAACTTTCTTTTTACCAAAGGAAGGAAAGAGAGGAGAAAATCTTTTGATTCTTGAAACCGGTTGTGGTAATGTGCAAGAGAAGAATTTGAAAACCCACTCCACATACTTATAGAAGAAAGGGTTCACTATTTCACCTCCAGGCTTCAGAGGTCGAATTCCGCCTAATTCGTCCAATATGCCCAAATAACGCTCGCAAGGACATCACAGTTCTTAGGAACTAGGGGGCTAACTGTTGGTTTCAAAATCGGTTACGACGGTATCAACGTCAGAAAACTACCAGGAAATGGGCCCTTTTGTTAAAAAAGAGATAATATCTCAAAAAAATGAACCGGAAAAATCAAAGTCAAATCTCGGCTTACCACGAAGGAATGGTCTTCATAAGTGAGCCATCTAGAAGAGTTTGTCTTAAGACCTCGGGTCAACATATCCCCGAACGGGAATACGACGAAACGAATATATGACTCAATCATCCAACTCTCCAGATAGGGAAATTGGCCGAGCAAGATGTCCAACTCGTCGAACGCGCAAAGCGAACCACAACTAACCGACCAACTAGCCGAACTGGCGAGTTGGACGGCATGGCTCAACCAACTTGCCCGTTCGACGAGTTGGGTGGATGAAGACGACTAACTCGCCAAACGGGCGGTTTGGGTGGTTCAAGACGACCAACTAGCCCATTCGGCGAGTTGGACAAGCCCAACACACAAAACAAGTGAGTTGGACAAGCCTAACTCGCCAAACGGGCAAGTTAGGTAGCACAAGCAATCCGACTCGCCCATTCGGCGAGTCGGATCAAATGGGCGAGTCAGATCAATAAATCCATTTTCACCTCGTCCTCGTAACTCCCTCTTTCAAACTTTATCGAACCTATCTTTGTTCCGTTTCAATCGGGATTTACATTGGAACTTTATAGAAAGAACTGGTTTTCTCCAGAAAGGATTGGGTCGATCGTTTGAGACAGAAACGGTTAACTAAACACCTGGAGTCGCACGCCACATACGAAAGATCCTAACTCTCGGAAGACGTTGTCTTAGGAATATTTTCTCGATAAATTTGTAAAAAATACATAAGTCAAAAAACAGCCCGAGAATTTCTAAAACTCGGCCCGAGAATTTCTAAAACTCGGCTAAAGGGACACTCGTAATTTTTTCTGAAAATCAAGCCAAAAATTTGTGTTGGTTTATCTTTTATTTTGCAAGAAGGGATAAATTGAGCCCGAACTTAACCTTTATATTTTCCTGCAAAATAAAAGATAGACTGTAATAAATATTGTGCTCGATTTCGGATAAATCGCGAGTGGGATTTTTGCCGAGTTTTGGAACTTCTCGGGCCCTTTTTCGACTTAAGTGTTTTTACGATTTTATCGAAAGAGCATTTCTGAAAGACGTCGATCCTGAAGAGAGTTCGAATCTATCATATAGTGCAAGCAACTTTAGGTGTTTAGTCAACTTTTCCGTTCGGTGAGTTGGATGACTTGCCTGGCCAACTTTTTCGTTCATCGAGTTGGATGACTTGACAGGCCAACTTTTCCGTTCGGCGAGTTGGATGACTTGCCTGGCCAACTTTTCCGTTCGGTGAGTTGGACAACCGAGCCTTACAGTCTTTTCGTTGTTTCGACGCTCGGGGATCCGTTTATCCAAGATCTAGAGTAGATTTTCTTGAGGACTTACCGCGGGAACCCTTCTTTCGAGTTCACATGAAACTTGACTTTGATTTGCCCTTCTCTTTTTTTGAGATATTATCTCAATTTTTTAAAAGAGTACATCACTTGGGAAGTTTCTGACGTTGATTCCGTTGTAACTGACTATGATCCCAACAAGTGACCACGAGCCTGGTGAAAGTCATAGAAGAAATTCTCGTCATAATTTGGATTTCGGTCCACGTGTTGCCTGTCGTCCGGTCTTGCGCCGACCTGGATTTAATAGCGTAGTTATGCGCTTCTTGGGTTTCTTCTTCCCCGGGAGGGACGCTTTTATCGTTACGAGGGTTTTTCTTTTTTAACTTCTGAGCCGACCCTGGATCCTTCGACGAAGTCTTCGTCGGCTTCCACTTTTGCGGCCTTGTAAAGCACGTCCTGGATCGTATGAGGTTTCTCCAAATTTATCCAATTCCCGAACTTTGATATGTACCAGATCGTCTTCCAGAGCGCGTTGACTGCCACTTCGTCGCTTATCCCGCTGACTCTAGCCATGATGGTTTTGAACCATTTTATGAAGTCGCGGAGGGATTCATCCTCTCCTTGTGATAGACTCCAAAGGTTGACATCGGAGGTTCCTCGATCTCTGAGTATCGAGTATTGTTTGAGAAACTCCAAGGCGAGCTGGTGGAAACTTCCTCTAGAGTTTCTCTTAAAGCGAGAGAAGCATTCTAGCGCTGCTTCCCGGAGGTTTTCAACGAAGAGGCCGCATTCTCTGGCGTCTCTTTCGCTTTCTATGAACCTGGCTCTTCCCATCGCGACCTTAAAAGCCTGCAAGTGTGCTTTGGGTTCAGTGGTACTGTCGTATGGCGTCACTATTATCTTTCCATGGTCCAAAACCCCAGTTTGGGTGATGCGAGTAGTGAAAGGCGTTTTGCGAGCCTCCTCGATGAGCAGACCAGAGTCTGGTGCGGTGCCAGTAGCGTGATGGATTTGAGAAATCACTGTTCTAACTTGGCTACCGTTTTCATGAGATGATCGTGGAGATCGCGAATCTCAAACTTTTTGCTATCATATTTCCAACTTTGTCGGGGTTTGCCGCGAGTGTTCCGAGTTTGCTCCTCGGCCAGTTCTTCCTGTTCGTTCCAGAAGATAACTTATTCTTCTTCGGTCATAGGATTGTCGAACTGGGACTTATCTCGAGTCGCTCGCCTCCTTGTGCAGCATGGATGTACGTCTGAGTGCGTCTTCGTCTGTAGTTTCCGACTAGCTGCTAGACTCCATGTCAACGCGTTCAATTTCTCCTCCTTTATCTTCCTCGATAGAAGGAAGATCTCCCGGGTTCTTCCATGTTGGTGCAGGGGCTACTTTGTCGGGATTTTGTCAAGACGGTTTACCCTGCGCATTGTTGGACAAGTCTAAAGGGGTCGCCAAATCGAGTCTTCTTCCAGGGATTTGGGTTGTTTCACCCTGAAAAATGGCCATGTTCCTCGCTGTTAGGGTTTCAACCTGTTTAGCGAGATAGTTCATGACCTTATCTTGTGCTGCCGACCTCTTTTCCAAAGTCGAGAACATATTTTTCACCTCCACGAACGCTGCAGTGTTGGCGTAGACGTCAACCACAGTGACGTTCATGACTGGAGTGTTTTCAACGGTGTCTTCACGAGGTTGTTGATTGTTGATATCGTGAGCTGACAAGTTTTGATCGAGCATTGCTGGCTGAGAGATAGATTGATCCGTATCCCCCTCCTTCTAACGCCATACTATGGGAACCGAAATTCGCATTATCTATTTATGTTAATTTAGGAAGGCAAGGTAAACCTAGATTTTCGCCAGAGGTTCTGGATTTCTGCTAAGCCAAAAACGTCAACCGACCATACAGTGAGAACAAAAAATATGAAAATTAATTAGTAAAACTAAAAAAAGAGCAAGAGGATCTTATTCCGAATCTCTAATTTGAGAGTTACCACAGGTAAAGACTTAGCGGAAAGACCCGTTCGCGAGTTCCTAGTTCTAACCTTGTAAGACTTGAATAACCTAATTGCGTCGCAGCTCGATAACCGAAAACAGAAATATGCCTAATTGCCCTAAATGCTATTTTTACTCTGAGTAAGATTTTTCGTGTCCCCTGCATCTTCCGCCTTGAAGCTCTTATATACTCCTCCCAGAGGCGGTTTGCCCTTTCCCCTTCTGCCCTTGGCCAAGTTTATCGCTTCGTGGAAATCTTTCTTTTTTTCCTTCGATCTTCGCGATTGTCTTTGGAAAATGAACATTTATCTTCCGAACTTAATATTTATCTCTCCCTGCAAAATAAAAGATATACCGTCATAAATATTGGGCTCGATTTCAGGTAATGTGCGAGTGGGCTTTTACCCGAGTTTTAGACCTTCTCGAGGAGCAGAGCAGAGGCTGGTGCGGTGCCAGTAGCGTGATGGATTTGAGATATCACTGTTCTAACTTGGCTACCGTTTTCATGAGATGATCGCGGAGATCGCGAATCTTAGAGTTTTTGCTATCATATTTCCAACTTTGTCGGTGTTTGCCGAAAGTGTTCCGAGTTTTCTCCTCGGCCAGTTCTTCCTGTTCGTTCCAGAAGATAACTTATTCTTCTTCGGTCATAGGATTGTCGAACTGGGACTCATCTCGAGTTGCTCGGCTCCTTGTGCAGCATGGATGTACGTCTGAGGTGCGTCTTCGTCCGTAGTTTCCGACTAGCTGCTAGACTCCATGTCAACGCATTCGATTTCTCCTCCTTCTTTATCTTCCTTGATAGAAGGAAGATCTCCCAGGTTATTCCATGTTGGTGAAGGGGTTACCTTGTCGGGATTTTGTCAAGACGGTTTACCCTGCGCGTTGTTGGACCGGTCTAAAGGGGTCGCGAAATCGAGTCTTCTTCCACGGATTCGGGTTGTTTCACCCTGAAAAATGGCCATGTTCCTCGCTGTTAGGGTTTCAACCTGTTTAGCGAGATAGTTCATGACCTTATATTGTTCTGCCGACTTCTTTTCCAAAGTCGAGAACATATTTTTGACCTCCACGAACGCTGCGGTTTTGGCGTAGACGTCAACCACAGTGATGTTCATGACTTGAGTGTTTTCAACGGTGTCTACATGAGGTTGTTGATTGTTTATATCGTGAGCTGACATGTTTTTATCGAGCATTGGTGGCTGAGAGATAGATTGATCTGTATCCCGTCCTTCTAACGCCATACTATGGGAACCGAAATTCGCATTATCTATTTATGTTAATTTAGGAAGGCAAGGTAAACCTATATTTTTGCCAGAGGTTCTGGATTTCTGCTAAGCCAAAAACGTCAAGCGACCATACAGTGAGAACAAAAAAATATGACAAATAATTAGTAAAACTAAAAAAAACAGCAATAGGATCTTATTCCGAATCTCTAATTTGAGAGTTACCACAGGTAAGGACTTAGCGGAAAGACCCGTTGGCGAGTTCCTAGTTCTAACCTTGTAAGACTTGAATAACCTAGTTGAGTCGCAGCTCGATAACCGAAAACATAAATATGCCTAATTGCCCTAAATGCTATTCTTGCTCTGAGTAAGAATTTTCGTGTCCCCTGCATCTTCCGCCTTGAAGCTCTTATATACTCCTCCCAAGGCGGTTTGCTCTTTCCCTTCTGCCCTTGGTCAAGTTTATCGCTTCGCGGAAATCTTTCTTTTTTTCCTTCAATCTTCGTGATTGTCTTTGGAAAATGAACATTTATCTTCCGAACTTAAAATTTATCTCTCGCTGCAAAATAAAAGATATACCGTCATAAATATTGGGCTCGATTACAGGCAAAGTGTGAGTGGGCTTTTACCCGAGTTTTAGACCTTCTCGAGGAGCGGACCAGAGTCTTGTGCGGTGCCAGTTGCGTGATGGATTTGAGATTTCACTGTTCTAACTTGGCTACCGTTTTCATGATGATCACGGAGATCGCGAATCTTAGAGTTTTTGCTATAATATTTCCAACTTTGTCGGTGTTTGCCGCGAGTGTTCCGAGTTTTCTCCTCGGCCAGTTCTTCCTGTTCGTTCCAGAAGAAAACTTATTCTTCTTCGGTCATAGGATTGTCGAACTGGGACTCATCTCGATTCGCTCGGCTCCTTGTGCAGCATGGATGTACGTCTGAGGTGCGTCTTCGTCCGTAGTTTCTGACTAGCTGCTAGACTCCATGTCAACGCGTTCGATTTCTTCTCCTCCTTTATCTTCCTTGATAGAAGGAAGATCTCCCGGGTTCTTCCATGTTGGTGCAGGGGTTACTTTGTCGGGATTTTGTCAAGACGGTTTACCCTGGTCGTTGTTGGACCGGTCTAAAGGGGTCGCGAAATCGAGTCTTCTTCCACGGATTCGGGTTGTTTGACCCTGAAAAATGGCCATGTTCCTCGCTGTTAGGGTTTCAAACTGTTTAGCGAGATAGTTCATGACCTTATCTTGTTCTGCCGACTTCTTTTCCAAAGTCGAGAACATATTTTTCACCTCCACGAACGCTGCGGTGTTGGCGTAGACGTCAACCACAGTGGCGTTCATGACTGGAGTGTTTTCAACGTTGTCTTCACGAGGTTGTTGATTGTTGATATCGTTAGCTGACATGTTTTGATCGAGCATTGGTGGCTGAGAGATAGATTGATCCGTATCCCCTCCTTCTAACGCCATACTATGGGAACCGAAATTCGCATTATCGATTTCTGTTAATTTAGGAAGGCAAGGTAAACCTAGATTTTTGCCAGAGGTTCTGGATTTCTGCTAAGCCAAAAACGTCAAGCGACCATACAGTGAGAACAAAAAAAATATGACAATTAATTAGTAAAACTAAAAAAAAAAGCAAGAGGATCTTATTCCGAATCTCTAATTTGAGAGTTACCACAGGTAAAGCCTTAGCGGAAAGAGCCGTTGGCGAGTTCCTAGTTCTAACCTTGTAAGACTTGAATAACCTAGTTGAGTCGCAGCTCGATAACCGAAAACAGAAATATGCCTAATTGCCCTAAAAGCATTCTTGCTCTGAGTAAGATCTTTCGTGTCCCCTGCATCTTCCGCCTCGAAGCTCTTATATACTCCTCCCAGAGGCGGTTTGCTCTTTCCCCTTCTACCCTTGGTCAAGTTTATCGCTTCGCGGAAATCTTTCTTTTTTTCCTTCGATCTTCGTGATTGTCTTTGGAAAATGAACATTTATCTTCCGAACTTAACATTTATCTCTCCCTGCAAAATAAAAGATATACCGTCATAAATATTGGGCTCGATTTCAGGTAAAGTGCGAGTGGGCTTTTACCCGAGTTTTAGACCTTCTCGAGGAGCAGACCAGAGTCTGGTGCAGTGCCAGTAGCGTGATGGATTTGAGATATCACTGTTCTAACTTGGCTACCGTTTTCATGAGATGATCGCGGAGATCGTGAATCTCAGAGTTTTTGCTATCATATTTCCAACTTTGTCGGTGTTTGCCGCGAGTGTTCCGAGTTTTCTCCTCGGCCAGTTCTTCCTGTTCGTTCCAGAAGATAACTTATTCTTCTTCGGTCATAGGATTGTCGAACTGGGACTCATCTCGAGTCGCTCGGCTCCTTGTGCAGCATGGATGTACGTCTGAGGTGCGTCTTCGTCCGTAGTTTCCGACTAGCTGCTAGACTCCATGTCAACGCGTTCGATTTCTCCTCCTTCTTTATCTTCCTCGATAGAAGGAAGATCTCCCGGGTTCTTCCATGTTGGTGCAGGGGTTACTTCGTCGGGATTTTGTCAAGACGGTTTACCCTGCGCGTTGCTGGACCGGTCTAAAGGGGTCGCGAAATCGAGTCTTCTTCCATGGATTCGGGTTGTTTCACCCTGAAAAATGGCCATGTTCCTCGCTGTTAGGGTTTCAACCTGTTTAGCGAGATAGTTCATGACCTTATCTTGTTCTGCCGACTTCTTTTCCAAAGTCGAGAACATATTTTTCACCTCCACGAACGCTGCGGTGTTGGCGTAGACGTCAACCACAGTGACGTTCATGACTGGAGTGTTTTCAACAGTTGTCTTCACGAGGTTGTTGATTGTTGATATCGTTAGCTGACATGTTTTGATCGAGCATTGGTGGCTGAGAGATAGATTGATCCGTATCCCCCTCCTTCTAACGCCATACTATGGGAACCGAAATTCGCATTATCTATTTATGTTAATTTAGGAAGGCAAGATAAACCTTGATTTTCGCCAGAGCATCTGGATTTCTGCTAAGCCAAAAACGTCAAGCGACCATACAGTGAGAACAAAAAATATGACAATTAATTAGTAAAACTAAAAAAACAGCAAGAGGATCTTATTCAGAATCTCTAATTTGAGAGTTACCACAGGTAAAGCCTTAGCGGAAAGAGCCGTTGGCGAGTTCCTAGTTCTAACCTTGTAAGACTTGAATAACCTAGTTGAGTCGCAGCTCGATAACCGAAAACAGAAATATGCCTAATTGCCCTAAATGCTATTCTTGCTCTGAGTAAGATTTTTCGTGTCCCCTGCATCTTCCGCCTCGAAGCTCTTATATACTCCTCCCAGAGGCGGTTTGCTCTTTCCCCTTCTGCCCTTGGTCAAGTTTATCGCTTCGCGGAAATCTTTCTTTTTTTTCCTTCGATCTTCGTGATTGTCTTTGGAAAATGAACATTTATCTTCCGAACTTAACATTTATCTCTCCCTGCAAAATAAAAGATATACCGTCATAAATATTGGGCTCGATTTCAGGTAAACTGCGAGTGGGCTTTTACCCAAGTTTTAGACCTTCTCGGAGCATTTTTGACTTAGGTGTTTTTACGATTTTATCAAAGAGCATTTCTGAAAGATGTCGATCCTGAAGAGAGTTCAAATCTCACATATAGTGAAAGAAACTTTAGGTGTTTAGTCAACTGTTGCCATTTACACGATTAATTCAAACTTTATACGAGGAAACGAGTTCTTACGGTAAAGTTCCAACGTCAATCTCGACCGAGACGAAACAAAAAAGAGTTTTATATGATTTCAAAGGACGAAGTTACGAGGACGGTATGAAAATGGATTGATTGATCCAACTCCCCGAACGGGGGAGTTGGATTGCTTGTTCGACCCAACTCACCCATTCGGAGAGTTGGATTGGTCCAACTCGCAGAACGGGTGAGTTGGGTGACTTGCTTGATCAAACTCGCCCGTTCGGCGAGTTGGTCGGCCCACACTGCCCAACTCGCTGGTTCAGCGAGTTGGTCGGCTTCTGTGGTCCAACTCGCCCGTTCGGCGAGTTGGATGACTTGCCTGGCCAACTTTTCCGTTCGGTGAGTTGGACAGTCGAGCCTTACAGTTGTTTCGTTGTTTCGACGCTCGGGCATCCGTTTATCCAAGGTCTAAAGTAGATTTTCTCGAGGACTTACCGCGCGAACCCTTCTTCCGATTTCACATGAAACTTGACTTCGATTTTCCCGTTCTCATTTTTTCGAGATATTATCTCTCTTTTTTTCAAAGAGTACATCACTCGAGAAGTTTCTGACGTTGATTCCGTCGTAACCAGTTTTGATCCCAACAAGTGACCGCGGGCCTGGTGTAAGTCACATAAGACATTCTCGTCATAAATTGGATTTTGGGTCCACGTGTTGCCATCGTCCGGCCTTGCGCCGACCCAGAGTTAATAGCGTAGTTATCCGCTCCTTGGGTTTCTTCTTCCCCGCGGTGGACGGTTTTATCGTTGTGAGGGTTTTTCTTTTTTTAACTTCTGATCTGACCCTGGATCCTTTGACGAACTCTACGTTGGCTTCAACTTCTGAGAAAAGACCTTCGTCTCTTCTTCTATGACGATGTAATCAGTGGCCTTGTGAAGCGCGTCCTGGATCGTACGCGGCTTCTCCAAATTTATCCAATTCCTGAAATTTGATATATACAAGAGCATCTTCCAGAGCGTGTCGACTGCCACTTTGTCACTAATCCCGCTGACTCTAGCCATGACGGTCTTGAACCATTTTATGAAGTCCCAGAGAGATTCGTCCTCTCCCTGGGTTAGGCTCCAAAGGTCGACATCGGAGGTTCCTTGATCTATGAACATTGGGTATTGTTTGAGAAACTCCAAGGCGAGCCGGTGGAAATTTCTGATGGAGTTTCTCCTAAAGCGAGAGAACCATTCGAGCGCTGCTCTTCCGAGGTTTTCTACGAAAAGGCGGCATTCGCCGGCGTCTCTTTCGCTTTCTCTGACCTTGCTCTTCCCAGTCACGACCTGAAAAGCCTGCAATTGTGCCTTGGGCTCGGTGGTACCGTCGTATGGCGTTACTTTGATCTTTCCAGGGTTTGAAGCCCTAGTTTGGGTGATGCGAGTAGTGAAAGGCGTTTTGCGAGCCTCCTCGAGGAGCAGATCAGACTCTGGTGCGGTTTTAGTAGCGTAATGGATTTGAGATATCACTGTTTTCAACTTCGGCTACCGTTTTCATGAGATGATCGCGAAGATCGCGAATCTAAGAAATTTTGCTAGCAGATTTCCGACTTTGTCAGCGTTTGCCGCGACTGTTCTGAGTTTCCTCCTCAGGCAGTTCTTCTTGTTTGTTTCAGAATATCTCTTCTTCTTCTTCGGTCATAGAGTTGTCAAACTGGGACTCATCTCGACTCGCTCGGCTCCTTGTGCGACGTGGGTGTACATCCGCGTCTTCGTCCGTTGGCTCAGAATGGCTGCTAGAATCAAGGTCTACGCGTTCGATTACTCCTCCTTCTTTATCTTCCTTAGTAGGAGGAAGGTCTCCTGGGTTTTTCCATGTTGGCGCGGGGGTTACTTCGTCGGGTTTTGTCCAGACGGTTTCCCCTGTGGGTTTCAGGGCCGGTCCAAAGGAGTCGCGAAACCGAGTCTTCTTCAGCGGATTCGGGTTGTTCCACGAGGAAAAGCGGCCATGTTCCTTGCTGTTAAGGTATCAAACTGTTTAGCAAGAGAACTGATTACCTTGTTTTGTTCTGCTGACTTCTTTTCAAAAGTCGAGAACATCTTCTTCACCCCCTCGAACGCTGCGGTGTTTGCGTTGGCGTTAACCGCAGTAACGTTCGTCGCTGGAGTGTTTTCAACGTTGTCGTTAATGATGTTGTCATTGCAAGGTTGTTAGTTGTTGAGATCGTGAGCTGGCATGTTTGATTGAGCGTTGATGGCTGATAGTTAGATTGATCCGTACCCCCTCCTTCTAGCACCAAAGTATGGGAACTGAAATTCACACTGTCCATTTTCGTTAATTTACGAAGGCAAGGTAAACTTAGCTTTCCCAGAGTTCCCGGATTTCTTGTAGGATTGAATAACCTAGTTGAGTTGCAGCTCGATAACAGAGAATGATAATATGCATAATTTCCCTAAATGCGATGCTTGCTCTGATTAAGATTTTTCATTTCCCTCTGCATCTTCAGCCTCGAAGCTCTTATATACTTCTCCCAGAGGCAGTTTGCTCTTTCCCCTTCTGCCCTCAGTCGAGTTTATCACTTTGCGGAAATCTTCCATTTTTCCTTCGATCTTTGTAATTTTCGTTGGAAACTTAACATATATCTTCCTAATCTAACATTTATCTCTCCCTGCAAAATAAAAGATAGACCATCATAACAATTGGGCTCGATTTCTTGTAAAACCGCAAGTGGGATTATAGCCGAGTTTTAGGCCTTCTTGGGATGTTTTCGACTTAAGCGTTTCTACGATTTTATTGAAAGAGCGCTTTCGAAACGACGTCGATTCCACAGAGAGTTCGAATTTCACGTATATTGCAAAAAACTTTGGGTGTTTAGTTAATCGGTTCCGTTTTACACAGTTATTCGAAACTTATAATAGGAAACGAGTTCTTACGGTAAAGTTCCAACGTCAATCTCGATCGAGACGAAAGAAGAATGAGTTCGATCTGATTTTGAAGGAGGAAGTTACGAGGACGGGATGAAAATGGATTGGTTGATCCAACTCGGCAAATGGGCGAGTTAGGTGGCTTGCTCGATCCAACTCTCTTGTTCGACAAGTTGGACTGGTCCAACTCGCCGGACGGGCGAGTTGGTCGGCTCATGTTGCCCAACTCGCCCGTTCGGCAAGTTGGACTGGTCCAACTCTCCGAACGAGCGATTTGGTCGGCTCATGCGCCCCAACTAGCCCGTTTGGCGAGTTGGTCGGCTTGTGCGGCCAAACTAGCCCATTCAGCGAGCTGGACGGCTTGCTTGGCCAAACTTTTCCGTTCGGCGAGTTGGACAATCGAGTGTTATAGTCGTTTCGTTGTTTCGATGCTTGGGGATCCATTTGTCCGAGGACTAGAGTAACCTTTCTCGAGGACATATCATGCAAACCATCTTTTAGAATCCATTCGAAACTCGATTTTGATTTTCCCGCTCTTCTATTTCAAAATATTATCTCTCTTTTCAAAGAGGACATTTCTCGGGAAGTTTCTGACGTTGATTCAGTCGTAACCGATTTTGACCCCAACATGCTTCCTAGTTGAACATCAAGTCTTCATAGGAGTTTTGGATGGAGAAGAAGTCTCAAGCACTTATGAAGAAGCAATGAAGCACAAGGTGTGGAGAGAATCAATGGGCAGTGAGAGAGATGCTATCATCAAGAATTGGACTCGGTTTGAAGCAGAACTACCAAGAGGGAAGAAAGCTGTCACAAGCAAAAGGATCTTCACTATCAAGAACAATGCTGATGGAACTATTGAAAGACACAAGACTAGAGTGGTGGCAAGAGCTTTTACTCAAACCTATGGTGAAGATTACCTGGATACCATTTCACCAGTGGCTAAACTTCACACTATCCACATTGTGTTATTTATTGCAACCAACCTTGAGTGGGGTCTATGGCTAATGGATTTCAAGAATGCTTTTCTCCAAGGAGAGATTGAAGATGAAGTCTATATGCATCCACCTCCTGGTCTTGCGCATTTAAGGAAGCCTGGTAACATCTTCATATTGAAGAAGGTAATCTATGGCCTTAAACAATCCCCTAGAGCCTGGTACAACAAGTTGAGCACCACCTTGAATGGACGAGGCTTCTTGAGATCAGAACTCGACCACACTCTCTTCACTCTCACCTCATCCTCAAGTATTATAGTTCTCATTGTTTATGTTGATGATATCATCAAAATAGGGAGTGGGAAATTTGGTATTCAATCTACTAAAGACACCTTAAATCCATGTTTTATATTAAGGACTTGGGTAACCTAAAATACTTCCTTGGAACTGAAATATGTCGATCCATGGATGGACTATTCCTTTCTGAAAGGAAATACACACTTGATTTATTGAAGGATGCAGGTAAAGTAGATGGGAAACCAGACAAAGCACAAATGGAGAAGGATATAAGCTAACACATGAGAGGGAGATTGAAGAGAACAAGCCATTTGAAGATCCCAAGCTATACATGAATATGGTTGGGAAGTTGATATACCTCACTATCACAAGACCAGATATCTGCTATGCGGTGAACCAAGTAAGCCAGCACATGAAAACAACAAACATGCACCATTGGAGTATGATGGACCGGTTACTAAGGTATCTAAGTGGCTCACCTAGCCAAGGAGTCTGGATAAGGTGTAACAAGAGCACGAAGCTTGTTGGATACTGTGATGCTGATTGGGTAGGAGATAGAGTGGATAGAAAATCAACCACAGGATATTGTACATTCATTGGAGGCAACATTGTGACTTGGAAGAGCAAGAAGCAGAAGGTGATATCTTGTTCAAGTGCTGAGGTTGAATATAGGGCAATGAGTAAGCTGGCAAGTGAGCTGGTATGGATCAAAGGGATCCTCAAAGATCTAGGCATTGAAGTGAACACTCCCATCACCATGCACTGTGACAACCAAGCAGCTATTCACGTTGCGTCCAACTATGTATTCCATGAGCTAACCAAACACATAGAGGTTGATTGCCACAAAGTTAGACAACTGGTGGTTCAAGGAGTGATCCTTCCATACTATATCAGAAGTGAAGATCTGTTGGCTGATGTGTTCACAAAGGCTGTGAGGCAGAAGACAATTGAATCCATCCATTCCAGATTGCGGCTCATTGATCTCTCTCAGCCATAGTCCCCTAAATCATGAAGACTCCACTCTTTTTCCCTCATCAAAGTTTTCTCCCATTGGGTTTTCTTTGGTGAGGTTTTTAATGAGGGGGATCTTCATGGATGTCCAAGCTTGATCAGTTCCTCTTGATCAAGCTTGAGGGGGAGGGTGGAAATGAGGCGGAATAAAGAGAGGATAAGTTTATAAAGGCATCTGGAGTAATCAAGGAAAATAAATGAAGTGAGGTCAACCTGTCTGTACAAGGCCGTACAGGCCGTACATGCGTACAAGGTCGACCGTACACTTCTCGACTAGCCGAAGGATGAACCACCTAAAGTTAAAATCTATCCAGGGAAGTAAGTTGGCGAGTTACCCCAAGGTTTTACACTTACCATCCAAACGTTGGATAGGATAAGGCGCGCGTAGACAGGCTGCCCAAGGCTGGAAGCATCTGGTCCAAGATTCCAAGATGCTTAAATGAGTAACTCCTCTCGTCCACACATTTGAATGAGGCGCCTTCCTCGGATGGACTGGCCACGTCTCTCCCTAGTTTACCGTAGATCGTTTGTAAACTAGTGTCTCTATATAATGTAATCTAAGGCCAAGAAGTAAAATTAAGGAGATCATTTATCTCTTCTTCTCTTTTCTAGTCTCGAGTTCTTCTTCTTCATTTCTCTGGCTCTAAGTAAAGTATCAACTTTCTCGTGAAATCTCTCATGCTTCAACCATTTCTCTTATTTCTCAAAACTCATAAACACATAAAATCTGAGCCGAGTGTTTGAGTTGAAGAGAGCTATCAACACACTTGCGCAAGAAGAGGGGGAGTTTACAAAACAACTACGAAAGTTCAGAGCTTTATGGTCTGAACTGGAAATGTTGAGGCCAAGAACTACTGATCAAGATACCCTGATGGAAAGGTGTGAACAAGATCAAGTATTTGTGTTGCTTCTGACCCTGAATCCGTCCTTTAATGATCTGATGTTGAGATCTCCAAAGCTTCCATCTCTGGAGGAAGTGTGTGCCCATATTCAAAAGGAGGAAGGGTCTCTCGGATTGTTTGGTGGTAAGGGACACCTGTCCCTGGCAATAAAGGTAGAGGTGGTTTAGGCTAACAAGGCTGCGTATAGACCTGAAGTTAGAAGTTATGGTGAGGATAGGAGGTTTATAGGAAACTGTGATCATGGCAAGAAACCGGGTCAAAAAAGGAGTCAGTGTTGGATTCTTTATCCCCACCTCAAACCAAACAAGTTCATGATGGAAAGGGAAGCAAGAGCTCACCTTTCTCATGAAGCAAGTGAAGCTGGTCCTTCTGGAGTTGGGTCTACCATGCGTGAAGGTGAAGGGAAGGCCATGACATCTCAACAATCAGTCTCATAAAATATATAGAACCTGTGCATGGTGATGTAATGATTGCAAATGGTGATAGAGTAGCAATAAAGGGAATTGGGAAACTGAACCTGTTTGATGAAGAGTCTATTGCTTTCTATATGCCTGAGTTCACTTTCTAATCTATTATCTGTCAAGAAATGCACTATTGACTTACAATGAAATGCTATATTTAGTCTTAATGATGTGAAGTTTCAGAATATTGAGAGCAGTCAGTTGATCGGAAAAGGAGTAAACAAGAGAGATCTCTATATGCTTGAAGACAATATTCTTGTTTCCAGTTCTAGTTACTCATTTAGTTATGTTTCTACTTTAAATAATGATGAATTGGGGAATGCTATATTAGGTTATCCCCATGTTAGAGCTCTATGTTTAATGTTACCAGGTTTCACGTTTAAAAATAAAGAGTGTGAAGTATGCATTTTGGGTAAACATTGTAAGACAGTATTTAAGAAATCAAGTGCTATCTATGAAAAATATTTTGATCTTTGTTCATTATGATGTGTGGACTGCTTTTTGTATATCTAGAGAAAACTATAAGTACTTTTTCAAATTCATTGCTGAAAAATCTAAATACACACGGATAACACTCATTAAAACTAAGGATAGGGTGCTTGATGCTTTAAAAAATTTCAGACTTATGTTTCTAACCATTATAATCCCAAGCTTAAGATTTTCAGTTCAGATAATAGTGGGGAATACACAATTCATGAATTTTAACAACACCTAGGTCAACATGGGATCCTGCACCAGCCGAGTTGTCCTTATACCCCTCAA
>CAJHQP010003862.1:0-61678 GCA_905132765.1 Moricandia arvensis | reverse complement strand
TTATGTAGCTTTTTCTCTCTATAACCATAGAAATTTACCAATCATATTATGTGTATTAATTAAATCTAGAACCAAAAAAAAATAAAGAAATGGTTTTTCTAAAGCAAATATTATTTGCTTTGGGAATATACTTCTTTTTCTATTTAATTTTTATAGCTACATTAGATACATCTATGTCAAAAATCTTATCTACTAAAGTCTACAACAAAATTTGTAGTACAGCTCAACCAATCATATACATAACTGGGGTGATTGGTTGAGTTTTAATTGTAGAAATTTTAATGTAAAATTTAATCTGAAAAAACTTTTTATGTAATTTTATTTAATGTAAAATTAAATGAAAATAGGAAAGTTATGGCTATGGCAGTATTTTTTTGCTTTACAATAAATCTTTTACATTCATTTCTTTAAATTTTTGGCTTTATATTTTGAAACTACATAATCATGATTAGTAATTTATATAATTATAGTTATTTTAAAATTAAAGTCATTTGATACAGGTCAACCAATCAATGTCTTTTCTCTTTTTGTTTCCGTTTTGCGAGTAATAGAAAATTTACTTGAGATGTGAACAATCTTTTAGTTTTCGACAATCCACCTAAGAGCATTAATATAGGGGTCTCTTAACCCGTTTCTTATGGTAATTAAGATTTTTTAAAAAAATAATAAAAGAGATAATCAGAGAAGAACCGTCGCTTAATTAGGGGCAAGAAAAAACGCCTTTTATTGCCACATGTAGGCATGTGAGAGGACAGAGGAGCAGTGTCTATCGTTTCTTCTTCTTTCGTCTCTTCTCTCTCTCTCGAAGACTCTCTCTTTCGATGGCGACGAAAAGGGCGATTCTCTCCCACTCTGTTGCTCGTCGACGAAACGGTGGACGTCGGTCTCCTTGGCTCTCCTCCGTGTTTCTCACCCTCTCTGTGGCTCTGGTCGACGGACCTCACGGTCTCTTTGCCTCTCGTCGAAGCGAAAAAGTAAAGTTATTGTTTTGTTCTTCAAGTTGCATGTCTTTGATTATGCTTCATCTTGTTCTGATTCTTTTAATTTGATTTGTTTTTCGGTTCGATATTGTCCCTCGGTGGCTCGCGTCGGCGGCGACGGAGATCTCAGTCGGTGGCTCTCCTTAAACCAAAGGTTAAGCTTTTATTTCTTGTTCTTCAATCATGCATGTCGGTTGATTTGGTTTTTGTGTTCGGATATGTATCTTGATTGATTAGTTTGTTGAGTTTGGTTATGTATCTATATTCAATTGTTTTTTGTGTTCGGGTTTGTTATAGATTGAGTAGTTTGTGGTGTTTGATCAATTGTGAATTGTTTGGTGCTAATTTATCAATTTTGATTTGGTTTGTGGCTGTTGATTCTTTTACTGGTTTATGTCTTTGTCGTGAGATGGATGGATTAAATCCCTTTTGATTTGTTGTGTGGAAAGAGAGTTGAGGAAGGTATTGTGATTTAGGTACTATGATGAATTGGTTTCTGGCTGTTGATTCTTTTACTATTTTACGTAGTCTGAATTAAACTGAAATGAGTAGGTTTAGGTGTTGTGATGAATTGAATCGAGATAGATTTAGCTTTTGTGATGAATGAGTTAGCTAGCAGTCAAGTAGGTTTGGTTGGTTTCGTGTTGATTCATTCTTGTTGTTTCTGTTTTTGGCAGAAGAGATGAACTTGTTCTACGGAAAGAGACATTAGGGAGGTACATCGAACAAAGGTCTCCATCCATGTAAACAGGTTAGTGTATGCTTCTGTGAATGAAATGAATTGATTTAGGTTAGTGTAAACTGATCATAACTGTGTTAGCTTCTGTGAATGAAATAAAAAGAAATAATTTATCTTCTGTAACTTGTAGAATTAGATTCTGAAATGAATTAAACCGAAAGTAATTAATGATGTGGTTAATAGATAAATGTCAAGTCATTGTGGTTGGTTGGTTAATAAGTGTTGGTAATAGAAGTGATGGTAGTTATGGTTAGCCTTTGATTATGATATCTTTATTGAAGTGAAACTACAATTGAGTGATGAATAGTAAATGATTTGGTTAGCGTTTGATTATGGTTAGGTGTCGTAATAAATTGAAGTTTTTGTTTAGTAGAAAGTGTTAGATATATGTCAAGTCGAGTTAAGTTGTTTGTTTCATTGGTTGGTTTGTTTTCAATCTATAAAACTCTAATCTATAAAACCTTAGAGTTTCTGTTGAACACATTCTTTCTCTCTTTTGCCTTCGAAAATGGATTATAATCCATTTAGGCACAATTCAAACTTCGTAGAACTACTTAATAGTCAACTAGAAATAGGATTTGGTACACCAGAGTCAAATACTGGTGAAGACACCTCCAAAGCATGTCGAGAACGAAGGACTTGGACTCCTAATGTCCTGCTCATCAGCTCCTGGCTAAACACTTCCAAAAATCCGGTTGTGGGGAATGAGCAAAGATCATGCACATTCTGGAAAAGAATTGCAGCCTACTTTACGGCAAACCAGAAGAAAGACGGTGGTGGGCAAAGGGAGACCAGTCATTGTAACCAACCCTGCTATAAATCACATCAGAAAACAGCTGTGAAAGAGTTATTTTGTAAGATGCGGCATTGCCGAAACAACTAAGTGAATCCGTCATCACGAATGATGAGTGGTAAAGCTGAAAATTTTCAAAACGATTAAAAAGTAAGACAATGTATGCAAAGTTTATTTGAGATGTAATTTTATCGTTTTGGTCCTGTAGAAAAACGCTGTTAATATCCTTTGCGAAGCTTGGTTGGTTTATGTCCCTTTGGCTTTCTGGTGAAAGCAGTAGAATAGGGTTCTCCGCTTGCTTTCTTTTTGTCATTAGATAGGACGAGGATTTGGCTCTTTTCAAGCTTACTCTCTGGTCAGTTTTATCAGATTATGTTGTTGTCGTTTAAAGTGTTAGTTTTTGGTTGTCTAATGTTGTAAGGATCGGTTATTTGTTTCTTTAGTTATTGTCTCTCCGTGTCGGAGCTTGAGTCTCCTCGTGTTTGGGGCTCTGGTCTGTCTCTAGCGGTTTCGGACCTACCAGTTTCTGTATCTCAGTATCCCACCTTGTATTCCATCATGAATTGAAATCTCTAGTGTGAAAAAGAGAGAGTAGATGACTCTTTTCAGCGGCCAACACACTAAGAAAAACTCAAAGGATCAGGTCAGAGTTACGTGCAAGCCATTTTATTCTGTCACCATCAAACATCCTAAAATCCAAAAGGTCAAATCTTTTATTTTATCTTTTACTTCCTTCATTTTATTTCAAGATCATAGCATCTATGTACAGTTTGCACACACGTGTAACATGATACTGATAGTAACCGCATGTCAAAATCTTAAGTCAGAAAACAGAACCGACAAAACATGTAAGTAACTACTTTCTCCAAGCGGCCATCAACGTGCTTCCCATTTTTCCCCACTACTACTTATAAGTAACACTATCCTCTGCATATTTTTACCCGGAAAATTACCAAACCCATCTCCAAAAACTCGAATCTGACCTTTCTGTTGTTGTTGTTGAAAAATCTAGTTAATGTCTCTTCCGTCAATGCTAGCTTTTAATGATGGTTTAGAAAGCGAGTGGAAAGGTTTCAAGGTTTTCCCCGGTGAAAACCCTAACCCTAACTTAAGTTTCTTGGTGAAGAAGGCAATTCTGGAGAGCGAGAAATCAAACTGTCCTTCGGCAAAAGAAGACAGCTTCAGAATTGTGTTGCCGCCAGCAATGCCTCCACCTAGAGACTCAGCCGTTCCGCTTCCTAGGCTCCCTGAGCCGAAGAGAACCCAGAAGAAACTTGGCGGCCAAGTATCATTCCATTTTACGAGGAAATCTCGTTACTCTGAGAAAATCGTCTACAAGGAAGAAGATTTCAAATGCAACGTCTTCTGCTTGACTCTACCTGGATTCGGGAAACACAAACCAGTTAGACCCACTTGACTCTACCTGGATTTGTTGGAATGAAAAACTTATTAGAAATGGAGAAAGTGTTTAAGTGTTTGAAGAGAAGAGATTTTATGAAGAGGAAACTTCTTTATTACTTGGATGATTCTTGAAAACTTGGATGATACAAAATGAGAAGAGAGTGGAGGTATTTATAGCCTCCAAAATACAAAATATCTTACATATTTTATTCTTAAATCTAGATAATTCTACTAAAATATCTTGATATTTTTATTCTAATTATCTAGATAATTCTATGAAAATATCTAGATTTTTATCTTAAGGAGGTGGAAGATTTTTCTAGATAAATTCTAGAACTTGGGTCAAATTTGGGCTAACATGATTATTAGATTATTAGCCCAATGATTAACCCAAATCAAGTTTATGTTTCAACACCCTCCCTTAAACTTGATTTGGTTACTCCGAGTAAGCTCCTCATCTTGATAAAGTCTTCACGCTTGAGTGGTTTGGTGAAGATATCAGCTACTTGATCATTTGTCTTCACATACTCCAATTGCACATCCATCTTGGCAACACATTCTCGAATGTAGTGATAACGAGTATCAATGTGCTTACTCCGATCATGGAAGACTGGATTCTTCGCCAATGCTATTGCCGACTTGTTATCAACAAAGATCTTCGTTGGCTCCTCTTGTGGTAGGCTCAACTCCTTTAGCAAGTTTCGTAACCAAATAGCATGGCAAACACATGAAGTAGCCGCTACGTACTCCGCTTCACAAGTAGAGAGGGTAACAATTGGTTGCTTCTTTGACATCCATGTGAAAGCGGTTTCTCCAATGAAAAATACGAAGCCACTTGTGCTTTTCCGGTCATCAACGTCTCCACCCCAGTCACTATCGCTATATCCAAAAAGCTTGTAATCGTCAGAGATAGAGTAATACAAGGCAAAGTTGATTGTACCTTTGATATAGCGTAAGATCCTCTTAGCTGCCTTGAAATGAGTTGTTGTTGGATGCTCCATATATCGACTCACAACTCCAACCGCGTGTAAGATGTCGGGCCTTGTGCAAGTTAGATAACGTAGACTTCCGACTAAGCTCTTAAAGAGTGTTGGATCAACACTCTCTCCTTCTTCTTCCTTTGACAACTTGACTCCACATTCCATTGGTGTAACAACTGGATTTGAGTCATCCATCTTGAACTTCTTAAGCACTTCTTTAGCATATCCTTCTTGAGTGATGAAGATTCCATTTTCTTCTTGCTTTACTTCAATGCCAAGGTAGTATGACATCAATCCAATATCAGTCATCTCGAACTCCTTTGTCATCTCCATCTTGAAATCTTCAAACATAATCGGATTGTTGCCGGTGAATATCAAGTCATCTACATACAAGCATGCAATCAATATACCATTGTTTTGGGTTTTGATATAAAGTGCATGCTCATATGGACACTTGATGAAGCCTTTCTCCTTGAAGTACTTATCAATCCGAGTGTTCCATGCTCTTGGTGCTTGCTTTAATCCATAAAGTGCCTTCTTCAGCCTCAAGACTTTGTCTTCTTCACCTTTGACTATGTAGCCTTGTGGTTGCTCAATGTAGACTTCTTCCTCAAGGTCTCCATTTAAGAAGGCAGATTTGACATCCATTTGATGTATCTTCCATCTCATTTGGGCTGCCAATGAAATGATTAGTCTAACCGTTTCTAAACGAGCAACTGGAGCAAATACCTCATCATAGTCGATTCCGGCTCTTTGACTATAACCTTTTGCCACCAATCTCGCCTTGTATCTTTCAACTTCTCCTTTAGAATTCTTCTTTGCCTTGTACACCCACTTCACACCTATTGCCTTATGCCCATTAGGAAGTGAAGCCAATTCCCATGTATCATTCTTTTGGATCGACTTGATTTCTTCATCCATTGCACTTTTCCATGACTTCTTTTCTTGAGCTTCTTCAAAGTTCATAGGCTCGCAATCCGCAAAAAGACAAAATAAAATGAGATTGTCTTGATTTTCGGTTACCTCATAAATGTCTTGTAGACTTCTAAAACGTGGAGTCCTTTCACTTGAGCTTTCATCTCCTTGAGAACTTGGTATTGGTGAAGTTGGTGGTGTAGCTGGGTCTTCTCTTGTTTGCTCCAAGTTCTCTTCTTCAAAAGATGGAAAGAAGTTGTAGTCTTCATCATTTGATCTCCAATCCCATTCTCCTTCTTCATCAAAGATGACATTCCGACTTATAATTGTCTTCTTTGTTTCAGGATTGTAGAGTTTGTAGCCTTTGGAGTTAGCATCATACCCAATGAAAATGTACTTCTCACTTTTGTCATCTAGTTTGCTCCGCTTCTTGTCTGGAACATGAGCGTGAGCAAGGCTTCCAAAGACTCTTAGGTGTGAGACACCGGGCTTCCTTCCACTCCAAGCTTCTTGTGGTGTCTTTCCAGAAACGCTCTTTGTTGGAGATCGGTTTGATATGTACACCGCACACGCGACTGCTTCTGCCCATAACTCCTTTGGTAGATTCTTACTCTTGAGCATGCTTCTTGCCATCTCAAGAATAGTCTTATTATTTCTTTCCGCTACTCCATTTTGTTGAGGGGTTCTTGGCACCGTCAATTGTCTTCGGATACCATTATCTTCACAATACTTCAGAAATTCCTTAGACATAAATTCTCCTCCCCGATCGGATCTCATGGTCTTAATCACAAGACCACTTTCCTTCTCAACATGGGTTTTAAACCTTTTGAAAATTTCAAACACTTCTGATTTTTCTTTCAAAAAGTAAACCCATGTCTTTCTTGAAAAATCATCAATAAAGAGAAGGAAGTAGTTACTCTTACCAAGTGAGCTTGGTTTGATTGGGCCACATACATCTGTATGTATGAGCTCTAATGGCTTTCTTGCTCTTGTCTCCGACTCCTTTGGAAAACTCATTTTGAATTGCTTTCCAAGTAAACACCCTTCACACATTTGATTTGGATGGTTGATGCAAGGTAATCCTCTCACCATTTGTTTCTTAGAAAGTAGCTCTAAGCCTCCAAAGTTTAGATGCCCAAACCGAAGATGCCAAAGCCATGACTCCTCCTTGTAGCACATCTTGAGACATCGTGTAATGTCATTTTGAATGTTTAGGACAAACATTCTATTGCTTGACATTGGTACTTTTGTGATGAGATTATTTGCATTATCTCTTAGAGTAAGGTTATTATCCTTTAGTCGAATATCATAACCTTTCTCCAAGAGTTGTCCTAGGCTCAAGATGTTGGTCTTCATGCTTGGGATGTAATAAACATTAGAAATGAATTGATGATCTCCATTCTTCAAGCGGATGAGAATATTACCTTTACCTTTCACCTCCATCTTCGATTCATCTCCCAAAGCTACATTGGTTTTCACCGATTCATCAAGCTCCACAAACATGCTTTTATTCCCACACATGTGATTGCTAGCACCACTATCAAGGTACCATCTGCTAACTTCATTTGGCTCATCCTTCTTGTACGCCATCAATAGCATATCTTCTTCTTTACTCCTTTCTTCAACATAGTTGGACTTCTCTTCAACTCTATTGTTGTTTGGAGTTTTGCATTCAGAAGCATAATGTCCAAACTTTCCGCAGCTATAGCATTTGACGTTTGACTTATCGTACCTTGATTTTGCATTTCCTCTTCCACGACCTCTTGATGACCTCTCTCCTCTTTGGTTAAAGTTGTCTTCATATGGTCTCCAACCTCGTCCATTTACACCACGACCTCTTCCTCTGAAATGACCGCCACCACGTCTTGGATTATTTCGGCTACTTTCTTCTTTGTGATCAATTCTCATCTTGAGAACTTGCTCAACAATATCCTCTTTCTTCTTCCTCTTTTCTTCATAAGCTTGTAGTGATCCAAGAAGTTGCTCCATCGTCATTGTCTCCAAGTCTTTTGTCTCTTCAATTACGGTAACAATGTGCTCAAATTTTGAATCCAGCGATCTAAGAACTTTCTCCATTATTCTCACCTCATCTAACTTCTCACCATTTCTTTTTAGGTTATTAGTAACCGTCAAGACTCTTGAGAAGTAATCTGAGATGAGTTCACCTTCCTTCATCTGTAATGACTCAAATTCTCCTCGTAAAGTTTGTAGACATACCTTCTTAACTTGTTCTGCTCCCTTGTAAGAGGTCTGAAGCTTCTCCCATGCTTCTTTAGACGTCTTTACTCCAGCAACCTTCTCAAATGTATCTTCATCTAAACCTTGATAGATTAGACAGAGAGCCTTCTTGTCTCTCTTTCTTGAATCTCTCAAACCATCTCTTTGAGCTTGAGATAAACCACCATCATTCTCTGGTTCAATGAAGCCTTTCTCAACTATCTCCCATACATCATGTGCTCCTAAGATAGCCATCATCCTTAAACTCCAATTGTCATAGTTGCTCTTTGTGAGCATTGGAACTTGGAAGGAAACACCATTACTTGCCATCTTCAAAATGATCTTGTAGCTCTGATACCACTTTGTTGGAATGAAAAACTTATTAGAAATGGAGAAAGTGTTTAAGTATTTGAAGAGAAGAGATTTTATGAAGAGGAAACTTCTTATTACTTGGATGATTCTTGAAAACTTGGATGATACAAAATGAGAAGAGAGTGGAGGTATTTATAGCCTCCAAAATACAAAATATCTTACATATTTTATTCTTAAATCTAGATAATTCTACTAAAATATCTTGATATTTTTATTCTAATTATCTAGATAATTCTATGAAAATATCTAGATTTTTATCTTAAGGAGGTGGAAGATTTTTCTAGATAGATTCTAGAACTTGGGTCAAATTTGGGCTAACATGATTATTAGATTATTAGCCCAATGATTAACCCAAATCAAGTTTATGTTTCAACAGTTAGACCCACTTCCAAACGCCAAGATTCGATGATGAGAGCGTCTTCCTTCGCAGCCTACTCCACTGTTTCCATAAGCGCCTCGCTGGAGAAGTTCGAATGCAGTTCTTGGGCATCAACGCAAGATAACGGTCGTTTTTATTTCGATTTCCCGGTGGAGATGGTGAAGTGCAACAACAACCGTGTGCAAGAAGAACCAGTGACTTCTGGTTTCTTGTTCGATGAGACTATGGCTTTGAGAAGTGTTTTAAAGACGAGGAGTACGGGAAGAGATCACCATAGATCGGCTGAGACTTCACCGCTACGCCGTGTGAGATTTTCAGACTCTTCTTCGGTGTCCGTCTCGTGTCCTACTTCGCCGCGATCTTGTATCACTCCACAATTGCGCAAGGCTAGGGATGATTTTAACACCTTTTTGTCTGCTCAAACCGCTTGAGAAACGAATAATATAGCACCATGAGTTTTTTTTTTTGAAAAAGGAAAAAAAAAACTCATGGTGAAAATATATGTATATCATTATCATATATGTATGTATGTAATTTATCTAATCTACCGATGCTGTGTAAATATCTATGAAGAGAGTGAGTGAGAGAGATTGTTGAATATTTGAGAAACAAAACCCTTTGAAGAGTTTTATGATAATCAAAATTTCATGTTTGCGTCAAAGCTCTGTTTCTCACTTTAGTCTCAAACTTTAGGGCTTCTTTTGGTATCTTGCAGGTTTGCCTGTTTATGACTTTCATATCCAATTGTTTAGAATTATCAATTAATAATAGAAAACCTAATTAATGTTGAAAGTTTGTGTCTTTTTTATAAAAAAAACTGAAATGTATTAATTTTTAAATTGTATCTTTTCATTATTAAAAGTTGTGTTTTTCATAAAATACTGAATTGTATTTGTTGTAAGAGTTGTGTCTTTTAATTTTTATTTTACTCATAATCATTCACTCAAAATTGTGTTTTTTTATAAAAAAAAAAACTAAAACGTATTAATTTTAAGAATTATATCTTTTCATTATAAAAAGTTGTGTGTTTCCATTAAAAAACAAAATTATATTTGTTGTAAGAGTTGTGTCTTTTAATTTTTATTTTGCTCATTATCATTCACATAAAAATTTAAAATTGTTTATATAAAGTTAGTGTATTAATGTGAAAAGTTACACCTATTAAAATTTTATATAAGAAGTTGTATTTATTATTTTTCTTAAATGAAATTGTACGTACTTCTTATAATTTTTGGTATGAAAAATTGCATCTATTGCTTATGCCTTCAAATATATATATGTATGTTTGTGTTTTATAATTTGCATTCTATCAGACACAAAATGTTTGTACCCCTTCGGACACAAAATGTTTGCACCCCTTCAAACACGAAATGTTTGCACCTCTTTAGATACGCAAGTATTGCACCCTTTCAGACACAAAATGTTCACACTCCTTCAGACACAAAATGTTCACACTCCTTCAGACACAAAATGTTTACACTCCTTCAGACACAAAATGTTCACACTCCTTCGAACACGAAATGTTCACACCTCTTCGGACACAAAATGTCCCTTTGGGTACAATTTTTTTTGCACCCCTTCGGACACAAATTTTTTTCACCCCTTCGGACACGAAATGTTCGCACTGCTTGAGACACAAAATGTTTGCACCTCTTCGGACATGAAATCGCACCTCTTGGGTGACGATCTATTCGCACCTCTTGGGTGACGATCTATTCGCACCTCTTCTGTCATAACATGTATACACCTCTTAGGTGATCATCCATTCGTCCCTTTGGGTAATGACTCGCTTGGACCTTTCCGGTGATGATCTGTTCGCACCCTTTTGCTAACGACTTTTTTGCACCTATTTGGTGATGACCCATTCGCACTTATTTGGTCATGATATATTTGCACATCTTTGGTGACGGTACATTCGCACCTCTTTGGTCACAACACATTCGTACCTATTTGGTTTCGACACGTTCGCTCCTCTTCATCGTATCATAAGGTTATTAATAGTTGCTAAATCAATCTATAACTTTATAGAAGACATCTTAAAAAATATTTGGTATTTTATTCGATTTAGTTTTCAGATATTTGTCTAAAATATATAACTATATTTTTTTATCTTAACATAGTGTTTTTTATTTTATTTTGAAAATTGTATTTGTTTAAAAGAAGTTGTTCTACATTTGGTTAATTCACTAATTAGTTATAGGGAATCTTATAATTGTTTTAAACATATGGCATATATCTAAATTGATACTCTGAAATCTTGTTGTAATCTTATAACACGTAAACGAACGTGTACATGACATTGGATAAGTACCTTCGCTTTATATCTTGGCAAAATTTTTTGTTGACATATCTGTACATTATAAATTTATAAGGAAACTGTATGTAGAGGTTCTGTTTGTGGGAAATTCAACAAACTTGAGAATATACACTAAATATTAGTATTTTTTGTTAAAATTGAAAAGAATATCAATCCAAATGCATAAAAATAGTAGTATAGACTTCATGCATTATGAAAATTTGATTATTGATTCACGTAAATAGATTTTTCAAAGATAGTGATATCATAGATAAATTTTTGTTGTGGTTAATCCAATAGAACAATAATTAAAAATTCATTAAAGATGTTGTAAAATCACGAAGAAGAAAAAATTATGAATAAATGGATGTTAAGTTTAATATTTTCTAGAATTTTATTTGTGTGTGCATGACATGTTGCATACTAAATTCTAGAATTATAGATAAATTATTTGTGAAATGTTACAATTTAGGATGCCAAAAGGTGTCAAGTAAAAAAGGTTTAAAGTATTAACATATTATGAAAATGTTCAATAGCTAGTCTTTTGAAAATATATAATTGTTTATTATGAAATGATTTAGTGAAAATGTATAGTGATTAATTTTCTGAAAATATACAACTCTTCAATAAATGAACATGATTTTTATGAACGAGTTTCTAAAAATATTTATATTATGAAAAAAGTTTAATGGTTAAACTTCTGAAAATATACAATTTTCTATTATGAAAAAATTTAGAAAAAGATTTTATGGTTAAGTTCTATAGAAAATATAATTGTCAAAGAATGGACACATATTTTACTAATGAAACTATGGTGTCATATTCAACATCCTTAATAAAAGCTCAGCTATTAGACTAAAAATTAAGAATAAACTTTACCTTTAAATTTAGTTTTATTTTTCTACTAAAAAATATTGACATTATCGTTTAGATGAAATAAATTTGCTGTTGGTGAATATAATTATTAGTGCATATCCAATATTATCTTTAGTGATTAATCAATGCAATTGTTGCTGATTGTAGTATTTGGTGATAAACCATTGTAACTTTTGGTTTTAACCATTACGACCCTTAGCTAGCTATTGCAATGTTTGATTATCAGCCATGACAATGTTTAGTTTCATCCATTATAATCTTTGGTAATCAACCATTGAAATCTTTCGTCATATATATAAGAAGTTGTGATTGATAATCACAACAATCACAAATAAATTAAAAATATAGAGATTCACTCTTAAATGATTTTAAATGATTTTTGGGAAAACATATATAAACATGAAGAACTATATTTACTATTCTTGTATGTTAGCCTAAGTTTAAAACTTTTGATTGAGAAACCGATAAAATTCTAGATTATTTATATCTCAATAATAATTTATTTTATATAATATTTAAAGATTCAATAAAAGCCTTTACTAATTTAAAAAACAAATATGTAATTTATCAATTTAATTAATTTTATTTAATAGTTATGTTAATATAATAAATATTATTGTTTTATAAGATTTTTTTTTGGAAATTCAAAATATTACTATAAATAAAAAGGATCATATCAATACAAATCAATATATATATTTATTATAATATCTAACGTGGCATATTGTTTTACAAATGAGTTCTCATGCGATATCGTACGGGTTCTTTTCCTAGTTAAGTTAATATCCGCACGAACAAAGATGCAAGGATCGAAATATCAAATACATGGGAGAGATTCTGAGCAGGAAACCCAGTTTCTATGATCAATATACTACTTTTTTTTTGTAACTGACCAATATATACTACTTTTAGTGTGAATATATATATATATCCGCCGGAAGATTTTTTTAAACCAGTTTTTATTTTAAGGGTTATTAACGCTCCTAGTTTGAATTTTATAGTTATATTTTTGTTTGATTATTATTAAATCTATCATTTGATTAACATGTGAAATTTAGTTGAAAAAGCAGATATGATTCTTCTTTATATAGTCATAAATCTTTTGATAAATTAAAAGGAACCTAATAATAAATGTATTTGGAATTTGGAAATAAAAGTAGTGGAAGAATGGAAAGAATAAGAGAAATGACTAATGAGACTATGGTGATGATTGGGTCAATTGTATCTATAAAAATTTAGCTGTAAAATGTTAGTTGTAGATAAGTTAGGTGTAGTTGTAAAGTTGTTACTGTATATTTTTTTTGCAGAGATTTTTGTTGTAGTTAAATTTATTGTAGCTCTAAGCTATTGACCGTAGATATTTAATAATAAAATATAGAAATATGTGATGTATATATAAAAAAATATTTTTTGTCAATTAAATTATTTTTATTAATATTTTTAATAAATTATCAAAGTTTACTATTATTTAAATGTGATATGTAAATAATATTTTTGTTATTTCAAATATTTAAATAATTTTAAAAACACTAAAATATATTAAAATATTTATAGATTTTTTTTAATTACGATTATCTAATTTATTTGATATTATAGATAATTTGTTTTCATTTTACCGATCCTACAACCTCGAAAAGAAAGATGTACGTGTTTTACCTAAAATACATAAGAAAAAAATTTACTTTATTTTTTTTGATGTAACTTTAAAAGTAAAGCTAAAGCATGATTAGTATAAATTAATAATAACTTAATGTAGACTTTAACTTTTAAAAACAAAGCTACAACATGATTGGTAAAAAAATTTAAAAACAAATAAAACTAAAATAATGAGATAAAATTCAACCAATCACCTACTATGAGAGAAAGCTAACAAAAGGAATCTGTATATTTTCCTGATCTGAATAAGATAAATGCATGAAGGACAGAGAATTGGACTTATAATTTCGTTCATGCATGAGCCAACATAGATAAATGCAACCATATTTAGTTCTCGACGGCAGAATAAGAGTTATGCATAATGATTTCCTAGAGTACCAAAGTGCCTACTTCACAAAACTTGAAGTGTCCACTTTGATGCTCTAGATAAAATTGTTTTTTTTTCAGATTTTTCAATTGCTTTGATGTTCCTTTTTAACCCTCTACCTCAAGCTTAACCGTTGAGACACTGAAGTTAAGCTTGGAATCATTAAGAACCATCTCATTATAAAACCTTAACATAGAAAATCCGATGAAAGAAAACTATGCCAAGGAAAAATAGTATAGTTTCCATGATTAAGAGAATTATGAAGGAGATAGGTTTATGAGTTCAAACTTAGCGGGACATGATCTGTAGCGTTTAGCTGTACATGACGCGATCCTACTTCAGCCGTAGTGACGTTACTTCCCGGTTGTGGAGGAGGGGAAGCGACGTTCGAGAAATCGAGGTGTTGTTGAAAGGGCAGACTAGGATCGACCAATCGACTAGCTCCATTGATTGTTCTGCTTTGCTGTGTTTATCTTGAGAAGTGTCTAAACGACGTTCCTATCTCTCTAGGCGAGCCTTGACAGTTCAAGCGCTCGTTCGTTCAGGTGTGCTTGTTCCACGAGTGTGATGAGCATTCTTTGGATCTCTGCCAATTCATTCGTCGCTGTTGGGAATGGAGATATTGGTTGTATACTCGATCTAGCTCCGGCAGTGGACGAACTATTTGTTTTCGTTCCATACCCATAAGATGGTCCAGTCATTAGGAATATTTACGGGAGGGACCACATGGAGAGCCGCCTCGAGAGTTCTACAGAGCGATCGTTTGAGATCCATCGTTGATGGTGTTTGGCTCGGTCTCCCAGCGGTGATGGTGCTCTGCTGAGTCAGAATCACTTCATCTGTTTGGATCGGTGCGTCATTGCGGATGGATTCACTAATTCTGGGATCTATTTCGAGTAAGAGTAAGAGTAAAATTACATTAATATTATTGACAATGAATATAAAGAATAACGCACAAGATAATACAGTTCAAAGAAAATATTTTACGTCTCAAGTGAATAAGTTAAAATTGTATGTAAAATGATGGTTTTAACTTGTCTTTCATAGTGCTCAGCTTGCTCCAACTACTCCACGCATCTAGGCGTATGTGCCTTACCTCACTTCGGAGATCTCGGCATATTGTATAATCGATTGACTGCAACGTGACTAGGTCTTCATTGTTATCCGTTTATCGTGGAGATCACTACCTCAAACTGTAAGGTAGCCCGAACTTTGCCGATAGAACATTGATTGTACATTTACTAGAACAGATTTATGTGTCGAATCCTACCCTAACATTACTGTTATAGGAAAACTTAGTTCTAATCTCAAACCTCTTACCAAACTATTATCAAGTAATATATATACTATCAAGTCTAAAATTATTATTCGTATCTACAGATGTCGAATGACTGAACTTGAAGTCAAGTATATTTTATTGATCATACCAGGTGAAGTTTTGAGTATCTTAATTGTACGAGCATTTCTATTGTTCACTGTCTCTTATTTTCGTGTGTTGCATGTTTGATTCGAAGCCTTTTTCATATCCAGTATCCAGTATCCAGTATCCAGTATCCAGTATCCAGTATCCAGTATCCAGTATCCAGTATCCAGTATCCAGTATCCAGTATCCAGTATCCAGTATCCAGTATACAGTATCCAGTATCCAGTATCCAGTATCTAGTATCCAGTATCTAGTTTTGAGAATTTTCTGATAACTACTATGGTTTGTTACGTATTAAGCTTGAACATTTTATCTAGCCTTGAAATTTTGAATTAGAATTGATCTAGGTATATCTGATTTGAAATCAAATCAAAATTTATAAATGTCTAGTTGAATTCTAAATTTTCCTATCCAAAAAAGACCAGAACCAACTGATCCAAATATACTTGAACCTAATAGATTTGACTGATCAGAACCAATTCATATCCGTTACAAAATATAAATATCAAAAATTATGATTCCATTTTTATAATATTTTCAAGTTATGCAACTTTAAATATTAAATTTTAAAATGTTTAATTTTAATTATTATTAATTTATTCGTGGTTGTTTTATAAAATTTTAGATGGATGTGACAAAATTTAACTAAATTTTAATGATATTTAAGTATTTTAAGAGGGGTGTTCAATCCGGATATCGGTTCGGTTTCGGTTCGATTTTTCAGTATTTCGGTTAGTAAAATATAACTACCATTCTAAATCCATATTTAGTTCGGTTCGGTTCGATTTATATACTGTCGGTTTTCGATTTATTTGGTTTTATACCAAAAGACATAATATTTAGTTTGAGATCCTATTATATAAATTTTAGAGTCATGTTATTCATACAGTCATTTATTAAAAAAATATTATATATTCACATAAAACATTTTCACTAGTTGCTATCCATCAAATTGATAACATTCACTTCAATTTAGTCAATGCTAAAAGAAAGTAAAAAGTTTAAAAGACAAAAACTAAAAAAATAACAAATTTAGATTGCGATGAATTGTTATTTAAATATAACTCAAGTGTTTTTAAAATTAGAATTTCTTTATTACTATATAAATATGATATATTAATAAAAATTAACTTATATAACAAATAGATTATCATGCGTTGTTATAAAATATATACATATTTACATATTTCTACTTTTGATCGGTTTTGTTCGGTTTAATCGGTTATAAACCAAACCATATCCGAATGAATACGATTTTTAAAAATCATATTCATTCGGTTTATATGATATATACCAAAACCAAACCATATTGTCTATTTCGATTACCAAACCATATTGTCTATTTCGATTCGGTTCGGAACGGTTCGGTTTTATCATATTGAACATGTCTATTTAAGATTTTCGAGTTCTAAATACCTAAACCCACATCCGATACATTACCCGCCGGAAAAGGATATAAGTATAATTTGCATATGTTTTAGAGATAATTGGCTAAAGTGCCCTATTTGGCACCTATAATTAGAGACTTGCCCATGATGTGACAATCAATTTTCTTTGGACCATTTTTCCCTTCTCCACACTCTCTCTCCTCTCTTTGACGTCTCCCTTTTTTTTTCTCTTCAATCCCTAATTATTTTACAAATCTCTATCATTCTATATACAATTAAATTTTAAATTTCATTATTTTTTCATAAGTGGCTTTGAATCCTCAAAATTTTCACCTTTTTTTTCTCTCCAATCCCTAATTATTTTACAAATCTCTATCATTCTATATACAATTAAATTTTAAATTTCATTATTTTTTTCATAAGTGGATTTGAATCCTCAATTTTTTGATGATATCAATTTTCTGGGCTTTAGGTTCGACGTCGTGTTAGCGGTTAACAAATATTGTAGACGTTAACAGAAGTGTTAGTTGTTAACAATTATTTTTACGCTTCGCGTTAATAAATGTGTTCGTTGTTAACAAATATTGTAGACGTTAACAGAAGTGTTAACTGTTAACAATTATTTTTACGCTTCGCGGAAATAAATGTGTTGGCTGTTAACAAATATTGTAGGCGTTAACAGAAGTGTTATATGTTAACAAATGTTTTTACGCTTCGTGTTAATGAGAGGAAAAAGAAAGGGCATTCTCGGCATTTTCTTGCCAAATGGTTGTGTTAGTGTCCTTCATGTCCAATCAATGGTATTTTGCTAATTTGAGCTTCAAATATGGGTAGTTCACTAAATCACTCTTTAGGACTCCGAAAAATCCGGATCAAAATATCAGGCCTACATAGGACATCAAAAACTTAATTAAACCTGGACAAAACCTTTCGTTACAATACTGTATTGGTAACATAACCTAACATTAAGAGAGCATTACGATATTCAGACCCAAAACGCCAAATAACGCAAACGCGACATGTAAAACAGAGGGTCTAAAAGGGTTAGTGGACGCGTGATGCGTCAAGGACCCCGTTTTATTTCAGTTTCTTGTATCGAAAAAGACACGAACAACGTCCATAATCTGAGCTCGGCAAATCGGGCATTTCCCTCCACTCCAGTGTAGCTCATTGGCACATTTCAAGCACGTGCACATATGTCCGCACATGTACAAAACCGCTTCGACCTGCGTTTCGTCGCAGACGCAGCATTTGCGTTTCATTGGGTTTTCTCCGTGAGCTGACTCTTGCAAGCTCGCGTTAGCATCCAGACATGTTTTGACAGAGTCTCGTAGTAAAGACATTTCTTGCTGAAGCTGTTGGATCTGTGCTCTCATGTCGCTTATAAGCTCCATTTCCTGAAAACGTTTTAAAGCGGTTTAAAGATTTGTACGACTAGTGCGGTTGCGAACAACAAGAAATAAGAAAAATACTTACGGATGATCGAGGATTGTGAACAGACAAGACAGGAGTGGAAGTTACTTCTTCAGTGTCTTGAGAGCTCCATGACCCTGCGGGAGACGATGCAAAAATATGCGAAGAGGAGGATCGACTCGAGTCATCTCGATCGTCTTGCTCTTCACCTTCTGTTAATGGCTCTTCTTCTTCAGTTTCATCCACAGTTTCATTGTTATGCTCGTCTTCTTCTTGTTGCGATTCCCATTCTTCAGAGTGCTTATTAGAGTGTGTCTGCACACGGGACATCATGAGCCTATCGATCTGCTCTCGTAACCCGCTCTGGAGAAAGTCTGTGACCGTTCTTCTGCAATACCCAGCAACACACATTTTCTTAGTTTCAATTCTTAACACATAAACAAACTTGAATTGATTGATTTTGATGATGTTAATTACCGCTCAAGGAGTCTACGTATGTCCTCTTTCTCAGAGCGGGTGTTCATTACTTCCAGGTACCGCGACATCCTCAGTTCCTCCCAGTAACTTCTCGGCCTAGATATTTCGCTAAGCCAGTCGTTGTTGGTTTCTCCGTAATAATACTGCTCCTCTTCATACTCTTCTCGATCTTCCCATCCATTCAGATATGATGTTTCTTGTTGATCAAGGCACTGATTATCCATCTTGTTACTCTCATGTACCACACCTTGCGTCTCTGGAGCTTCTTGCACACAACTTTCCATTTCGTTCTCAAGTTGATTCGGGATTGATTGTGGAGTTTCTCTCTGAATTGTTATTATTTCTTTATCTTCGAACTTGTTGTCATTCCAAGTTTCTTGCAGCTGAAGGCAACTCATGTTTGCTAAAACTGTTCCATTTACCTCTTCCTTACATACCGTTGCTTCCTGCTCTTTGTTGTTGTTGGAGATGATCAACTGTTCTTCCAAAGACGCTTCAACTTTCTTCAGCCTTGTCCTCTCTGTAGCTACTACTGTTTCTTTATTCGTCTTAGCGGATGGATGATGATCCTTCCTCTGATCTGCTGCAGCCGCAGTAAACGCTGCGTTTGCACGAAATTTCTCCCTGCGTTATGATTCAAACAATAATAATCAGGAAAAAAGTTTCAACAACTTGAGAAAATAGAACAGACTGAAAAATAAGACCTTAAATGTAGAACTGTAGAGCCTGGTTCGATGCGGTTTAATCTGGTCTGTTTTGCGTTGGAACAATATTGATTCTGAATCGCTAGACAGCGTTTGAGGTTCCTAAGCCTTAGCATTGACTGAATCTATATAAAAATAAAAATCACACTGAAAATGAGGAGACAATGTAACAAAACATCATGGGTTGGTTTATTAAATAGTGGTACCTGGAGGCGGCCACGTTGAGTAAACCTAGAAACAGCGTTGCGTTCAAGAAGCCAATCCAATTCGCGGTGGCGATCCCGTTCCATTCTCATAAGCAGATCGGTGAACGCTTGCCTTCCTCGTATTCTCGGCGAGCAACTAACAATCGGGAAACTGCTTTTGTCTGACGACGAGCAGGACGAAATGTAAGGTCTCGGCGTTCTGATAATCGAGAGTCCACCACCACCACCGCCGCCATTATCTTTGCCTATCAGCTTCGCTTCGTTGCTTAACCTCCGAATCAAGTCAGCGACTCGACCTGAATCAGAAACCGAACCGTGTGACCGAGACTCGTTCTCAGCTTCCGATTCATCAGAGGGAGGTTCTGAAAAACGGGAATCTTGAACACTGACTCCTGAATCGCTCCGGCTACTGGCCACCACCGTGGATTGGTTATGGCTCGGCGAGTTTCCGCCGCTGGATGGGTTTAGCCTCGCCTCCCATATCTGTACAAGCGAAGAAGCGCCGTTTCTCTTTGAGTCCTCAGAGTTCTTCTTAGAAACACGCAACTTTCCAATATCATTGTTGTTGTCTTTCTTTTTATTAAGAGTCTCGATCCAAGAATCGACCAAGTTCTCGGAATTTTCGTAGGAGACGTGAGATTTAAAGAGGTCTTTCACCGGAGTTTTCAGATTCTTCTTCTTGTATGCGGAGGCGTTCTGATTACGATCTCTAAGGATACAACCGAACCTTTGGGACGAACACGATATCTCCATATGTTGTACGAATCAAATACTCATTCGAGTTTTTATCAAATTGATCGAAGAAGTTACAGAAACAGCTCTCTCTGTCTCTGTCTCTATGAGATGAAGTAAAAGAATCAGAGGAGAAAATCGTTTTGGGTTGGTGAAGACACTGAATTTTCTCGGAAAACAGACAACAGAAAAGAAAACAGAACAAAAAGAAGCGGTGGAGGTGATACGATGAAGAAGAAAACAAAAACCAATGAAACAGTAATGTGCTTATCTGTTTTGTAGTAAGACTTTTCTTTTTTTCTTTAAAATGTGTCCTAAAATCGCTCTGTTTTGTCCCTTGAACGTTGGAACGTGTCTGTAAAATAAGGTAATAACGAAATGAGGTGTAATAACGAACGATGAGGCTCTCGAGAGAGAAAAGCTTTCGTGGCTAAACGTAAAAAAAGCTGTAATCTCGGAGTATTTAATTAAATGGCAGTAGTGCACAGATGTCCCTCTTTTTTGGTGAAACTCATTTAATTACTTGTAATTAAAGTATTATTTGTTGAAGAAGGCTCCTAAATGCCAGAGTCAAATCGAGCCGTTTGCAGATTTAGCCGTTGGCGAGTGGGAACCATGCACTTTCTTTATTTCTTCCACGTCATTAATGCTAATTTTAAAACTTATACTCGGATACATGAAAGAAAGAGAAAGGGTAACATAAAAATATACTATGAATAATATACCTATAACGACCAGAGCTTTATACGTGCACCTCCAATGGGAGTTCTACTCATTGAAGATTCTAAAAATATATATAGGTATATGTATATATTATATAAGTGTATATAGATGTGGAATCCACAAAATAGTGTAGAACTCTTTTCAAAAGTTCTAAAAATTAGTATAGAACCCTTCCCAAAAGTTCTAAAAACAAAAATTTTTAGAACTTTTGAAAAGAGTTCTACACTATTTTGTGAACCCCACATCTATATACACTTATATAATATATACATATACCTATATTCATTTTTAAAACTCCAATGGGTAAAACCCTCATTGGAGGTGCTCTAACACGTCTACGCATATAATTTATAATTATATAAATCCAAATTTGAATCTACTTTATAAACAAAGTCTGAGATTATGGATATTCAAATCGTTTTAAGGTAAAACTTATTCAGTTTAAAATAAACTAGTATGAGACCCGTGCCTTACACGGGATAAAACATTATAAAAATATAAAATGTTATTTTTATTAAAAATATATCTTATATTTGATTTGTTAGTATATACGGTCACTCCATAAATTAGAGAGTTGCAATAGTTAGTTCTATGTATTGAAAGTTGGTTACTAATGGTTCAGAGAGAGATTTATATTGGCTTAGACATAAAGACATAAAGAATTTTTATTTTTTTTTGAAAGAAAAAAAATATTAAAGTAAAAACTCTATGAACTAATATTCTATAAATTAATAAATATTATAAATTATTAATTTCACCAATTCCGAGTCGATGCGGGATAAAATTTGACAATTCGATAAACTGGTAAAGTAACAAATTTTCTAATAACATTACGTAAATATATGGTTCCGTATAAACATAAACTAATAATTAGTGTTTATAATATATATATATATATATATATATATATATAATTAATATATTGCGTAGTTTATTTTTTAATTTATAGTTAAATTTATCTTTAATATTTTAAATCTCTCTAAATCCGCTAATGTTATTTTTTTATTTTACACTAAAATGAATTTATATTTACTGCATACCCTAAATAATCAAATAAAAACAATATAAAACTTTTATTAATAAAATTTAAGCAATACACATACCGTAAAATTAAGTATTCTTCATATGTATACATTAAACCCATTTAAAAAAATATGAATATATATAAAAACTGTAAATTAATAATTCTATAAATTAATAAATTATCAAAGTCTCAACTCTCAACATAATTAATTTATAGAATTTTTACAGTATTTATTACATATAGAATCTGTGAACCTTTAACATTAATTACTTTATAACTACTACCTCCGTTTCGATTTAGTTGTCGTTGTAGAGAAATTTTTTTGTTTCAAAATAAGTGTCGTTTTATAATTTCAATGCAAAATTTATTAGTTTTATCTGTTATTCTATTTTTCTATTGGTTGAAATGTGGTTAGGTGTATAGATAATTGTGTTTTTATCTAGAAAATATGTAAAATTAAATGGTTTCTTAATCTGCGTGTAAAAACTTAGAACGACAACTAAAACGAAACGGAGGGAGTATTAATTAGTATCATGTAGCTAAACCTTAATATATTTAGTTTCTAGTTTAGCTTCTACAAATCTTTTTATGCTTTGGTCCGATTAAAAAACGTGATTGTCATTGAACTACAAATATAGTCACGCATGGACATGCTATCTAGATGATATATTGTGGATTCCAATGACAACTTCTTAAATTGACCAATTATTTTTATGTTTTCACAACGTTAACACAAATTAAAAATCTGTTTGTGATTGCTGATTTTCAGGATCTCTAAGACGTTCCATGTAGAACTCTACAACACATGCGTTTTGAGTTGCACTATTGTGCCTTTATAGTTATATACACATTCAACCAGTGTCTCTGGTTTTAATTAGGAAATAGAGGGAACACTAAGGTAGTTTAGCTTATTGTATACACTGTATTTTGGGAATGGTGGTTAAAAGGTTTATTACTAAATAATGGATTAACACACAGCTAACGGACTTATGATTCAATTCATCATCTTTTATTTTAAATATTCTTTTCTACTAAAGCATTGATAGCCGAATGTGCAGAGTTCAGAACTGGATTCAGTGTTTAAAACTTTTATATTTTCTAACCATATAACCTTTTTTAGTGTAGGCACATTATCAATAGGAAGGAGAAAGGCAAATAAGGGATTGTAAAATGCAACAGTCTTGTCAAGTGATTAATTCTAAATTAATGTTAGAATTAATGAGAACAGTAAATAAGGAAAGATCAACGTGAAATAAGGTAAAAATAAGACGAATGATATAAGTATAGTTTTAAGAATAATGCGTTTTAGATTTGGCAGGCAAGTTCCAATGGCATTATATGTAAATATTCTAGTAATTAGGGGGCTTTTAAATTCAAGGCTGAGAAGGCCTAACAACTTGACACATCAGCTGGTTCTCTTGTAATTAACTTACAAAACTAAGGTTACTTTGTTTTCAATGTTTTCCAATTAATATATAAGGGATTGGGTATACTTTGACAAAAAAAAAAGAAAAAAAAAATTGGGTATACTACTTTTGTATTAACATAGAAACCGTGAAACTACATATGGGGTAGAAGGGAAAATGGCCTATTTTAACTTTACGGATCGTACTTATTCCTTCACGAACTTTATAATAGTGCATATTTTATAATGAACTAAACAAAAATGCAAAAATATTATATGAACTTTATGCATAGTACCTTTTTATTTCTGAACTTTATAGTAGTGCATATTTCATACTAAACTAAGCAAAATTTTAAAAATACTTCATGAACTCTCAAAATTATGCTCTTATATATATATATATATATATATATATATATATATATATATATTAACCATCAAAAATATTAGTCATCTTTTAATTTTATCTAAATGACATCATTTTGGATAAATTATGTAAAACTAAAAATTTAAAAATATTAAATAAACTTTCAAAATTTATCCAAAATGACGTTGTTTTGATAAATTAACGGATGACTAACTACATAAAATTTACTCGTCATGTCTTTTTATTTTTGAACTTTATCGTAGTGCATATTTTAAGTTAATGTTTAGTAGGGAATATGCACTACAATAAAGTTCAAAAATTGATGTTTAATTCAGTATGAAATATATTTTTTTCCTACATATTTCATACTGAACTAAACAAAAATTAAAAAATACTTGAACTCTCAAATTGTGTTTATATATTTATTAACCGTCAAATGTATTAGTCATCCATTAATTTATCAAAACAACGTCATTTTAGATAAATCAATGTCATTAGTCAGTTGAAGGGTCAGTTTAAGGTTAGCGTCCGATTGTGCACAATGAATAAATCAATGTATTTACGGAAAATGGGACGCTGAAGGGCAGGGGTAGTCCATGTTAGCAATTTCTTAACATGGATGCACCACCTTGTTTTTAGTGAAAGGTGAACTATGGTGCCCCAAACCACAAGCAAAGGTTCTAGGAGTAGAGATCCCGTCTCTGCAGGTTCATAGCTCCTGTCTCCGTACCGACCAAAGCGCAATGTGGTAGTAAATCAAAGTCTGGGTTCATTCTTCCGGTGGACGGCATCGATCACCGGTGGTTTGTTTGAGTTTCAACTAGAAAAGAGGATTTTGGCTTCGATTTTTAGCATGAAGAAGATTATCGTGGGCCGCTTGCCTCGGTGTGAACTCATGAGATTGAGAGAGATGGAGAAGTAGGCGAAGATATTTAAGTAAGAGTTACCTAATTGATTGAATACTAGTCTCCTACAAGATGTGCTATTCCTGTGAAAGCCTCGTTTTTGACGATTTTATATTTTCATTGTTGCATCCATGTTTTTTTAAATACATGAAATATTATTCACATTGTTGATATAAGGATATATCTTCCAATACGATAGTTATATGACAAGTGGATCTTTTTATTGGGTAATTCCGCCTTTGTGCCCGAGGTTTTAATTTTTTCACAGAATTTCCTTGATTCACTTCAGCTTTACTAATGACTAAATTAGTTTCTTTGAAACTCTTATTGTGACTAGCATTTGCTGCTGCAGGATAAACTAATTTAAAAATAGGATAACATCTTCTATACGGCATAAATTCTAATATCAGTTAGTCATCCATTAATTTATCAAAACAACGTTATTTTAGATAATTTTTTTAAAATTAAAATTTAAAATACTATATGAACTCTCAAATTGTGCTTATATATATATATTAATCGTCAAATGTTTTTGTCATTAGTTACTTTACCAAAACGCATAATTGTAGATAATTTCCGTAAAAAAAATACTTTTTGGGAGATTCGAACTTTCACACTGGTGGACAAGTATAAAGTAAATATTTCAATTAATAATAAATAATTTAAACTTATAAAATAATGATTTTAAAGCTAAATTTAAAAACATAAATAATTATAGATATATATGATAAAACTTAAAAAAAAGACTAATAACATTTATTTAATTAACCTGAAATTTATATATAATATAATTTAATGTTTACATGATCATTACGAGAAAATTATTTTGGTCTAGAATTTAATATGTCTTTAATTGTCTACCATTGTGAGAGTTTGAACCTTCCAAAATTAATTTTTAATTTTACAGAATTTAACCAAAATGGCATTATTTTCATAAATTAAAGGATGACTTACAACTTTGACGTTCAATATATATGTATATATAAGTACAATTTTGATATTTTATTTAATATTTTAAAATTTTTAATTTTACATAATTTATACAAAATGATGTCATTTAGATATAATTAAAAGATGACTAACATTTTTAATGGTTAATATATATATATATATAAGAGCACAAATTTGAGAGTTAATGAAGTATTTCAAAAAAATTGCTTAGTTTAGTATGAAATATGCACTACTATAAAGTTCGGAAATGAAAAGGCACGACGCGTAAAGTTCATGTAGTATTTTTGCATTTTTGTTTAATTCAGTATGGAATACGCACTACTATAAAGTTCATGAAGGAATAGGCACGACGCGGAAAGTTCACGTTGAAATAGGCCATTTTTCCGTGAAGAAGAGTGAAACATAAAGGACACGTCAGCAAGCGCTCTCTAGGCCATTTCAAAGGTGATTTAGGGTTTTCGTTAATTGAACGTGTCGACCGCAAGACACGTTCTTATGGTGGCGTCACCAACGGTGAATCTACTGCCGACGGCGATGGACGACAAGGCAAGTCAATCTTCTCTGCAAGGGAATAAATTATGGGTTAAAGCTGTTCAAAATAAACAAGTTTTGGTGAATCACGATATATAAGTTGAGGTGGTCGACGAAACATCTATGGTGGAAATACCGGAGGATCTTCTTGCTGACTATGTTCCTCTATGGGATATTGATCTATTGGAAGGAAGATTTCTGGATCATGCACCTCATGTTGCTAGGATCCATATCATTATTAACAAGATTTGGCCTCTTGGAAACAATAATGTGAAATTTGATGTTTTTGCGGTGAACGAAACCACGGTTAAGTTCAGAATAAGGGATGAACAGACTTAGCGACGGGTTTTGAAGAGAGGGATATGGAACATTGCTGGTATACCTATGGTACTTTCTAAGTGGGCGCCAATGGAGGTGGAGGAAGAAACTGGAACAAAAATTATGCCTATGTGGGTGACACTTAAAAATGTCCCTCGTCGAATGTACTTTTGGGAGAGCCTTGGCTTTATTGCTAGTTTTGTGGGTAAACCTGTTAGGCTACACCATGAGACAGAGCTATGTACTAATTTCGAGGAGACAAAGGTTTTTGTGAATGCGGATATGACTAAAAAACTTCCTAAGTTATATCGTTTTCAAATTGAAAAAAGGTATTGACGCAGCACTCGAATTCTTTTATCCATGGCTCCCAACGAAATGCTCCCTTTGTTCAAGATGGGGACACGAAGAGAGTGACTGTTCAAAAAACAGAGGGAAGGAAGTAGCAAGGGATTCAAGTCATAAGGTTGGTGAGAAAGAAAAACATTAGTGGGGAAAGATCTAGCCCCAAAGAAAGTATGGTAGATAGTGAAACAGAGCAGATTAAAGCTGATGCAGTAGTGATCGTGGGTGCCCCAGCAGAGATCGGGGGTACACCAGCAGAGATAGGGGAGGATGCTGAGCGTATAAAAATTTTGGTAGCCTGTTCTGGTGAAGAACTCGTGGTTGTAGATCAATCTGATACTGAAAAAATCCAGATACTAGCAGGTGGTCTCAAGTTTCTCCAGGAAAAAAATGGTCGTTAGTGTGAAAAGGTTAAAAATCAGGCAGTCATCTCACCTTCGAGGTTTCATTTATTAGCTGATGATGCACCATTGGACTCATCTAACTTGGTAGAGAATATGATGAAGATCAGGATGGTAAAGTAAATGAGATGGAAGAAGTGGAGGAAGGAGAAATAACATCGTTGGTAGAGGTAGCTCGGACACTTGTTGAGAAAGTTGGTAAGATTCAGAAGACCATCCCACCTTGACTGGCCAGAGCAGCTCAAATATCAGATTTCTACGCAAATGCCTCAGTTACTAGGGACTCCAAACCTAGTGGCACTGGCAAGAAACGTAAAACCAAAAACCTTGATTATGTCGGGCTTCTTTTGGAATGTACGTGGCTTAAATAAATTTGTTAAGCATTCTGTAATAAAGAAGTGGATGGAGGAAGTTCGGTTTGGTTTTGGTTGTTTGATTGAAACAAGAGTTAAAGAAGGCAAATTACAAGCATTGTCTTCAAGTATTTTTAATAATTGGTCGCTTTTAACCAACTACGAATACAATCGTTGGGAGAGAATTTGGGTGGTGTGGAAGAGCAATGTAAGACTTACTATTTTCTTCAAGAGTAGTCAAGTCATTACTTGTTCAGTGCAGTTGGAGGAGCTGGATAATGAATTCTTCTGTTCATTTATTTATGCGTCCATCTTAGCGGAGGAAAGAAAAGAGCTATGAAGAGACTTGTGTGATCACCACAACTCTCCTATCATTCGCTCTAAATCTTGGATACTTTTGGGAGATTTTAATGAAAATTTGGATATGGCTGAACATTCAAATTTTGAAAGCTCTTCTATTGTTTCGGCTGGCATGTAACAAACGAGGAAACTACCTCATTTCAAAGAAACTAGATCTGGTCCTTTCCAACGATGCTTGGAATCAGTCTCACCCTCGGGACATACTTTGTGTTTGAAGCAGAGGGATGCTCAGACCATCTGCGCTGTCGTATACACATCAACATGCCAGAAAGACAAGCTAAACACAAGCCGTTTAAATTTGTAAATGCAGTCACTGAACTCGAAGAATACAAGCCTTTGGTAGAAGCTTATTGGAAAGATACAGAGCCTCTATTTCTGTCCACCTCAACACTATTTCGCTTCTCCAAAAAGCTAAAAGGCCTCAAACTTACTATCAGAAACTCGGCTAAAGCAAAGATGGGAAACCTAGTAAAGAAATCAAAGGAAGCTTATGAGGATTTATGCAGTAAACATGAAAATACTATGACTAATCCGACGCAACAGAACATGGAGCTTGAGACGGCAGCAGCTGGTAGGTGGGATTTAGTAGCTCGACTAGAAGATAGTTTTCTCAAGCAGAAATCCAAACTCCACTGGCTGAACATTGGAGATAAAAATAATAAGACTTTTCATCAAGCGGTGGCTACCAGGGAAGCTATAAATTACATAAGAGAGATCAAGTGTCGAGATGGAACTTTGACTCGGGATGAAGCGGAAATAAAGATGGAAGCAGAGGTTTTTATTCAGGGACTTTTTACAGCATGAGCCAGAGGACTACAAAGGTTTGGAAGTGGACCAGCTCCAAGGTTTTCTTTCTTTTCGCTGCTCAGAATCAGATTCTCAGCAGCTTTTACGTCCAGTCTCACCTAAGGAAATCAAGGACGTTCTGTTCGCAATGCCAAACAACAAATCCCCGGAACCTAATGGTTTCAACTCTGAATTCTATAAGTCTGTTTGAGAGATCATTGGGACAGAGTTCATAACCGCAGTGCAAGCTTTTTTTTGTTAAAGGTTTCCTTCCAAAAGGTATTAACTCAACGATTTTAGCTTTGATTTCAAAGAAAGAACAAGCAATTAAGGACTACATGCTGATATCGTGTTGCAATGTGCTTTACAAATTTATTTTGAAACTCATCGCCAACAAACTGAAACTGATCCTACCCAAGTTCATCGTTGCGAATCAATCTCCTTTCGTCAGTGAGAGGCTCTTGATAGAAAATCTCCTACTTGCCACATAGATAGTAAAAGATTACCATAAGGACCACATTTCCTCAAGGTGTGCCATCAAGATAGATATCTCGAAAGCTTTCTCTCAGTCCAGTGGAGTTTTCTACTCAATGTCCTCACGGCTATCAAGTTCCCACAACAGATCATTCAATAGATTTCGCTCTGCATTTCTACTGCGTCTTTCTCTGTTCAAGTAAACGGAGAATTAACGGGTTATTTCTAGAGTAGGAGAGGTCTTCACCAAGGTTGTTCACTATCACCATACCTCTTTGTCGTGTGATGAATGTTCTCTCTAAACTTCAGGACAAAGCATAAAGTGTTCAACGTTTCGGGTACCATCCTCGCTGTAAGAACTTAGGATTAATCCACTTGAGTTTTTTTGATGATCTGATGGTTCTATCGGATGGAAAAACATGTTCAGTAAAAGGCATTGTTGATGTGTTTGATCACTTCGCCAAGGGTTCTGGGCTCAGAATAAATATGGAAAAGACAACAATATTTTAGCAGGAGTCACAAGGAGGTTCAGTTAGAGATTACAAGCAGATTCCGGTTTACTTCGGGGAAGCTCCCCGTTCGCTATCTAGGCTTACCTCTTGTTACAAAATGCATGGGAGTAAATGATTATCAGCCTCTACTGGAGTCAATACGTAAGAGAATAGGAACATGGACTAACATATATCTCTCATTCATAGGGAGACTAGAACTTATTGGCTCGATTCTCTGAGTTTATCAAGCTTTTGGTTATCTGCCTATCACCTTCCAAAAGCTTGTATATATGAGATTGATAAAATTTGTTCATATTTTCTCTGGTCAGGATGTGACTTGAATCCACGAAAATCAAAAATGGCTTGGAAGGATATATGTAAACCCAAGGACGAAGAAGGTCTTGGTCTTAGGTCACTCTTGGAAATCAACGATGTTACTTGTCTCAAGCTCTTTTGGCGTTTGATATCTAATATAACTTCTCTATGGGTGAAATGGATACAAACCAATTTACTCAAGCATAATTCTATTTGTTCAATCAAATAGGATGATAAAAAGGGATCTTGGATGTGGCGAAAAATATTGAAGATCAGGAACATAGCGAGACAGTTCTGCAAGGTTGATGTAAGGAATGGTGCGACTACGTCTTTTTGGTATGATTATTGGTCACCAATGGGATGCCTTATGGACTTAAGAGGGCCGAGAAGCCAAATTTACATGGGTATCAGAAGGACTGATACGGTCCTCACTGCACTAACGAAGAGAAGAAGAAGAAACCATCAATCAGAAATGCTTCTCTCCATAGAGAAGAACCTGAGTTGATTAGTTCTATCTGAATCTGCGGATTAGACATTATGGAAGGGAAAAAACGATGTGTACAAGCCAAAGTTTATTACACGGGACACTTGGAACCATATTCGCTCTACTGCAAGCAAGGTTTTATGGCACAAAGCCCTTTGGTTCAACCAAGTAACACCTAAATTTTGATTATGTACTTGGCTTGCATTACGGAACCGTTTAACAAATGGTGATCGTATGGTGGCCTGGAATGTTGGCATAGATGGTAGTTTTGTCCTCTACAATCAGCACTTGGAAACTCGAGACCATATTTTTCTCATGTTCTTACACTTCTTCAGTGTGGAGGAAGCTGCTTCAGAGCCTTTTCGGAGTCCACTTCTCTACAGACTGGTCTAGCATTGTGGAGTTTCTGTCCCAGTCCGACGAAGAACGTGTGACACTCTTCCTTGCTCGAGACGCCTTCCAAGCTGCAATTCACACGGTATTGAGGGAGAGGAATGCTCGTAAATAGGCATGGGCGTTCGGGTACCCGTTCGGGTTCAGATTGGGTATTTCGGATTTTCGGGTTTTCGGGTTTACACTCATAGGTCCCATTCTAATATTTTATTAGTACGGGTCGGGTTCGGATAATAACACTTCGGGTTCGGTTCAAATTTGTATTGCATCGTAAAACCCATAAAGTAACCATATATCGTTCGGATTCGGGTTATATCGGTTCGGTTCGGATATAACCGAAGTAAAAAAACAAAATTTTAAACAAAACATAAAGAAAAACACTTAAAATGAATATAAATTAATCCTATATACATAAAATTGATAAAATTAAAAGAAAATGTTAAATCAATCATAAAAACGAACATCATTTGTAAATAATATCTGTTATCTTACATATAAAGTAAACTAGTTATTTTAACAAGTAAATTATAAAATACTTATTATAACTGACTAGATATTTAAAGTATTTATTTATATTTTAATATTTATTATATATATCATATCAACATAAAAATGAAACTTGATATTTGAAATACTTATATATATATTTAAAATCTTTATATTGATTATTAATTTCGGATATTTCGGGTTATCCATTCGGGTTCGGTTAAATAACGCTTCGGGTTCGGATATTTTAATATCATCCTACAAGACCCGTTCAAGTATTTTTATATTTCGGATCGGATAACGGGTCGGGTTTTTCGGTTCGGGTTCGGTTCGGATTTCGGGTTCCGGATTTTATGCCCAGGCCTACTCGTAAACATGGTGAGGCTCCGTCCTCTCAGGAAATCATCATCAATTTTATTAATAAGGCTGTCCGGAACAGACTGATATCGTTACAAAGGAACAAAACCAGGACTTTGGGAGGAGCATATCAGGCTTGGATTGGAGCTGTTCGACTCTAAACTATCTCTGTGAAGTTTAATCTATTCCTAATTTTCTTAGTTATGTTTTTCCATTTCTGAAAAAGTCATAGAACAAGTAGCAAGAGTTGTATAAAAGTATATTTTCTTTTGAATCAAATTTAACATTTTACTCAAAAAAAAAAAAAAAAACCATATATGGATAGTTTAGTGGTAGGCAAATTTCGGTGAACTAATCTACTTGATTTCAAAATAACCCATAACATTAAATATGTACGGCCACGTGGATATAGAACCTTGTTTTGGTTCTCTATTGAAAATCTGGAGAGAATATATCAGTAGAATGCACATCATTTAAAAAAATAAGTTTGGACTTCTCTACGAACATGAGCTTTCCCCAAGATTAAAAAAAAAACATAGAAGCCATCAATACTTCAGTTCGGATAATAATCGATTCTTACCAATTTTAGATTAGTTCGCATATCAAAAAAAAAATTAGTACCGCATTGACCAGAATATTATATATTTTAAAACAAAATAGTATATATTTTTAGTGTAAACATAATTACAATTAAATTAAGTGATATGATGACAATGGGAGTGATAATTTCTTTTCAACCGGAGTTTCAATCATATAGTGATAAATTATGTAACTTTAACATGAAAATTGGTTTAAATGAGTGCTCGGTCAGTTTCAGATAGTAACTAGTATCGATAGTTTTCAATAACAATTTCAATCAAATAAATAACCTTAGACCCAAACTAATCTAAAAGGATCTAGTGGACATGTTTTCCACATCCTTTCAAAGTACAGTTTGAAATACTAGTTAATGAAGTCTGTAGGATGTGCTCAACTTCGCCCTCAGCCTCGATGTAGAGACCGAAAATTGGAGATCAATACAAGTTCACATAAGTTGATAAGATTGAGTTAGCGAATATACTCCAAAAGAACATATTCGTTCTTGTCTGATCATCAATTTTGTAACCCAATTGCATCAATATAATCCATTTTCGTAAACTCAAATCTTTATACATTGTTATGTTTTTAGGAGTTTATTCCTTAGCTTCTTTTTCCCTAATTTAGGAGTCTCCACCATAGTCTTTCACCAAAATTATTATTAAAATATTAAAAAGTGAAAGAGAGAATGTATATAAAAGAAAAAAGTAGAAGTATGATTTTTATATAAAGAGATTTTGACTAAACCATGAGAGACTCCATTGTATATGTGTCATTTGATAACTGATGTAATTGCATTTCTATTTAAATTTTATTTGTTTAATATATTTATATTATAATTAAACGAAGAATAGACTCTTGGGAAGAAACTCCTCCCACTAATGATGTTCTAACTATCAAATACTCAGTGTAGATTTTAATATCCATATATTCTCGCCGATTGCAGGAAAGAAAACAAAATGCATCCTTTTTAAGAACCCGAGCAAAAGTTTGTAAGTATGACAATGGATCTATCTCTTATAGGTACAGAAACAACCAAACAATGCGATGATTATGTTAATATTACTAGATCCGAGACAAGAAACAAAATTGATACTCCACTCACAAGTTCATAACAAACCGAATCAACAATAAGCAAAAGGACGAGCCTGCCATAACAGGCATCAACGACCCCTTTTAACACTTCGGGATCCTTCATGATCCCTCATCGCCTAAGCTCTTGAGTCTGGACCTGACACAACAACATACCAATAGAAGAAGATTCTGGAACTCGAATCACCATACCAAGACCGATATCTCCCTTACCAACAACACATATCCTTGAAGAAATAGTCGACCTTCGACGTATGTTCGCCATTCTTATAAGTAAATCTCAAAGTAAAGACTAACTAAAGAAGAAATAAGAACTTGAAAAAAATGAAAATAATATATATAAATTTTGGTATCAAAACATGTGTATTACAATCATATTGCAATAGTACGATTATACTAATCATCCATTCATAAACCTACCCCACTAACAAATCATTTCCATATTAAATTCTTTATTCTAACAAAATAATAACCTTCTCGTGGCTTTCTAACTCTTTACTTTAACTACTTCATCTATGAGTGGCTTTTTGGTCTTAACAATAACAATAAAAACACAAAGTGATCCAATCCAACAATATCTTTAATTGTTAAGAAAGACAAAAAGAAAATTTTCGCATGTCCTTTAAAACTATGAAATATCATAGTTATTCATAGATACATAGATATATTTTTGTACTGTATGAATTCTATTATTTCAATTTTTTTATATTTGTTTATCTCTCGTATAATTCTTTATCTATTTTTTTTATTGAATGAATGTTAAATTATTATTCATCAAAAAAAAAACCTTTTTACATCCTATATCATATGCCTCCCTTTCTTATATAACGACACTACTTCTTAAGCTATACAGAACTGTAAAATGTCATATTCTTGTACTAAACCAGTACTGTAATCCCCTTTCCATTCCCTTTACTCTCTTCCTTATCATGAGGCTTAATTTGTTTCTAATCCCCTTATCAATCACCTTCTTCAAGCCAGCCAGAGGCAACAGCTTATCCCCGTGCTTTAACTTATTTCTCTCACACCATAAAGCATAAATAGTAGCCTGAAACGAGTATCTTATGCAAAACAGATCCCTCTTCTCCATGTCTACATTCGATATCATTCCCACAATAGTACTCCACTCAGTTGAATAAGAATCCCCCAACATTCCTTTAGTGAGATACTCCCACACTTGCAATGTGTAAGAACACTGAAAAAATAGATGGTCTCTTGATTCCTTTGCATTCTTACACAACAAGCACTTAGCTTCCACACCTTGACTCCACTTGGCAATTCTATTCAATGTAGACAATCTATTCAGAGATGCAAGCCAACTTATAAAGGCGAACTTTGGCGTAGCCTGAGAGAACCAAATGCAACGGGTCCACTCATACTCACTCTTTATTTCTCTTATTAATCTCCAAGTTTCACACGTTGAAAAACTTTGCTTAAACCCAGACTCTCTCATCCACAAACTAACATCCATCTCTAGTGAGCGCAGCCTCTCTTTAACTCTAATCAGATCTCCTTCAATCTCATTTAGCAAATCCGCACGGTGCCGTCTTCTTCTCCTCCTATTCATGACTGCTTCCTCCACAGTAGCCCATCTTCGAATAACCAGATCAATGATGGCTCTATCTCCCAACAGATCCAAAAGAATGCCTCTTTCATTAGTATGACAATTTAGTTATTGGATCTTTTTCCTTCAGTCTCAATCAAAATTTTCTCATCCATAATTATTATGCATATGCTTATCTATGCATTTCTTGTGTCCGCTTATCTCTTCCTCTAGTATTTCTCATACATGACTAATTTATGCACAACTCTTTCCACCTTTGCATTTTTGATGTAAGTTGAAATATATAACATATATATTAAAAATGAAAATTATGAAAATATTAAAAATATAATTTATTATATGAAATTGTTATATATTTTAAAAATAAAAGTTAAAAAAACATGCATAAAATACAAAATGAAAACTAATAAAACAGAAAATGTTTTTTTAATTCACATAACATTGTCCACACATTTTTTACACAAAATTTTATTCACATATTAGAGCTCATAAATCAGTTTTATCCAAGATAAATTGTGCACAACATAACCACACAAACTCATCCACAAGAACATATCTTACAGTTTGAGAAAACAAAACAAACAAAATATGGAGAGAATGAACAATAACAAAAATAATAATAAAAATAAAAATATAACTAAACTAGAACTTTTTTTAGTATAAAAATGTGTATTACAATCAATTGCAGTCGGATGATTGTCACAAATCCTAAAGAAAAAAATCAGAGGGTCTAAATTTAATTTCACCCCTTCATAAGCCTACCTCACCAACAAATCACTTTGAAATTAAATTCTAATTTCCAATAAAATTGTTAACTCACTTTGGGAGAGGAGGGTCTCGTTATTTCACCCCTCATTTTGCTAGTTTTTTTATTTTTCCTTCTTATAAAATAACTAATTGATAATTTAGATATTTTTGATTAAATGTTTCATCATATTAAGTAATCTAGAAAAAAACCATTGATTTGTGTTATGCCCAATTTTTTTCGAAGTTGCTTCATTAAATCTTCAATTCCAAGGGGAAAAAGACAATGAAAAACGCTTTTAAAGTTTGTCAAAATATCTTAGAGAGAGTTATGTGAAACTTCACAGTAAACCAGTCGATAACAGTGTGTCGACAATGATATATCAACAAATATGTGGAAAATGGCATACACACAAAGGATGTATATATATATATATCTCTACAAACAATATATTGCATAAGCTTTTGAAGGTAGAAACTTTACTATTTCTATCATAATAGTTTGAAGACAATATGTAAATTTCATGCAATAACTTAAAGATCATGTGGATAAATAGTGCTATAATAAAAGTTATTGAAATGCACCAGTGGAAAACGTCCATATGAATAATATTTATTATTTGAAAAAGTAGTGGTCAATGGTACTCTGGGTTGTAGAACAAATATGATCGACAATTATGTAGGAGAAGATATGTGTGGATATTATATATTAAACCATTATTTATTACAATTGATGCATTGCAAGCTTGTCTAATATGTGCATAATATACTAAAACGAAGATTACAATCACATTAAATAAAAAACTAACAAAAATTGTATAATTTGAGTTCTTATAAAATAACTAAAATGTCAAGTATAAAGTACAATATTGTGGAGTGTCAATTTATGATGGAGCTAATGAATGACATTCACATGTATGCATCCAATTCAATATAGTACAAGTGGACAATGTTTGGCTAAACATTATAATGTTCATTGAAGCATGTTCATGTGAAAATAGTCAGTCAATGAATGACAATTCCAATAGTGAAATGCGAAAAGAGAATTAAACACAGACCGCTTACAAATCAAGAATTGATTACAATTTAAAAAGTAAAGCAATGGCTAAATAACTTCTAATTATGTTGGAGTTTCCAATTATCTATTATAATATAAAAATAAAATCATATAAGAGCGAGCGCATTGGTAGGTCTCTCATCCAAGTTCTAATCATTAAAAGTAACAAAGTAAGAAAGAGAAAGTGGAATAATTGAAAATATGAGAGACAAGTTTTCTCATGCAAGAACACAAAAAAAAACTATGAGACCTAATTCTTCACCGCTCAATCAAAGAGTAGTTAAATGTATTTCTTTAAAAACTGATGTTATTATTACACTATGAGAACACTACGGGAAAACCTTTTTTCTGTTGGAGATGCTCTAAGATATTTGTTCTGTTATATTTTTTTGTTTAGGTATGCCAAAATCATGTTTCGTTGTAATTATTTGTGAAACATAATTTGTATCATATTCTTTCTCCATAATCTGTTGTCTTCTATAAATTTTGTATAATTTTAGTACATTAAATGTTTGTCCAATATCCTTTGCCCACCCTTAACTTGTCCATGCTATCCATTCTAGTTTTTTTGGTCCACCAAATAGCATCCACATAGACGTACATTCTTCTGTTGAGACAGTTTGTAGAACACTTCGAGTGCATCTTGCATTTTTAATCTTTGAAAAAGATTGATTTCATAAAATGATAAATGGTGGTATTTTTGTCAATCCATAGTAAATATGTTGTACGATGGAGTGCATCTTGCATTTTTTCATCTTTGAAAAGATTCATTTTGAGAAAATGATAAATGTTGGTATTTTGTCAATGTAAATAGTGATTTTACTTTGTACCATTGCTAAAGCTTTTTCATGTCTTCGAATATATTTACTATGCATTGACAAAATACCACAAATTTTCATTCTATCAAAATCAATCTTTTTCAAAGATGAAAAATGTAAGATGCACTCCAAGTGTTCCGAAAACATTGTTCATATTTCATTGTCTACACACTATTATCCACAAGTTCTAGGTAAAATGGACATATAATATTCTCTTAGACATTCTCTGGGCAATGTGCGTTTCTGGTTGTAAATCTTTTTTGTTACACTGATGGTAATCTACAACCAATAATCAAGGTCAGAAAATCAAAAAGCAAATCAAATCTTTTGACATAAAGATCTTAGAATCTCCCCTATTTCGGGTGGCTGAAATTTCGTAATCAAAAAAGTCACTTCATAATCATTTCAAGAGCTCATAATCATTGCTTGTAAATAAAGCTCTCCTCAACTAAAGGTGTGTATTTTTACTATCAAGGACGTCTCTCTTTTTCGGCCACATCTCTCTCTCTCTCTCTCTCTCTCTCTCTCTCTCAAACACTTTGAAAGTGATTTTGGTAAAAAGTGTCTCTTGCGATTGTTGATAAAATCTGAATAATAAGTATTTTTTGGTAATATAAAGTAATATACAAAGATGAAGAGACTAATGTTAGGATTGAATTCAAAAATAACATAGAACAACGACAAAAGAAACACATATACATGCTATCAAATATACTACTAGGAAGCTTAGCTTATTCTTTCTGGGAAGTGGAAGACAAACAATAAGAGTGAAAGTGAAAAAGATTAGGTTGATCATTTTAAAAATAAATGTAATTTGTGTGAATAAAGTTTTATGAGGTTGATAAATATTTGCAAGATTAAAGTTATTCGACACTATATCTATGCACACTAACAATATTACTTTTAGTTAGAAGGTTAGTATGGAAATTTTACATGTTGAAAGTGCTCATTTTCCTTAAATTGTTGAATAGAAAAGAATCACAAATGCTTTTCTAAGTAAACAATTTATTTATGTGTTAAGAAAAACAAAAATATTTTTTAAATGTAAAGTTCTCTTTAAAATAGTATAATTATTCATGAACAAGCATCAATTCATTCATTAACATTCTTATTATTGTTAATTTAAAAAAAATGATGCTTGTTCATTAACATTCTTATTATTGTTAATGTTAAGAAATGATGCTTGGTAATGTTAGAAATGAATAAATTGATGCTTGTTTAAAATAACTGTAATATAATAACTTATTTCTATGCTACTTCATTCATGAACAAGCATCAACATTCTTTATGTGCTAAGATTTTATTGAGTCGATTTGGTAAAAAAAACTATAACTGGGAAATGTATTAACAAAGTAGCATAGAAATAAGTTATTAGAAATAAGTGTAAAAATATCAATATTAAACAGGTGCATTCACTATGTTTAACATAAATACATATATTCCAAATAGGCATAAGAAAGGGGTAAAACCATTGAGTTAATAAAAAATTGGTGAGCAATACATAACTTATTGTTTAGTATGTATATTAACAAAAATAAATAAAATTTAAAAATATACAAAGCTCTATAGCCAAACTTAGCACAATATTTTTAGATACAGCGTTCATAAATAGTGACTTATTTAAAACTTAAAGATCTATCTTGGCCAATTTGTCACTAAATATTTATTAATCTTATAGATTGTCACCAAATTTTCTATTCATCTTTATCCAATAGATCTCTGAATTGTTCTCTACAAAAAAAAAAAAAACATAAACCATCCAAATTCAAACTTACGTGGCTAAACACCTTGAACCACTATAAATCCATCACAATCTGGTATAGCTCAATGACATACAGACACCATCATTTGTTTTGTGGCTTTGGCTGCTGCATTCAATACACCACTAGTTAAAATTTGAAAAATGAAGATGATGGATGACGATATATGTATTAATGTGGAAAGAAGATATAAAGAAAGTGATGGAATAGGTGGAAAGTATATTGAACTTTTTGAGGGTTATGAGTATGGAGATGGTGAAAATTTGTGACTGCTTGAACCTATAATGGCATGATTTCTCTTATAAAAATATGTTATCCAGTGCACATATCTATCTATGAATATAAAGAAGATTTTTTTTCTCTTCTTAGAGAGACATGTCATCAAATAGGAGCATAAAAATGACACATGACATCTTAAGACTTTATGAATCACTTTAATATTTTTTTTCACTGGGCTTCATAACATTGTTGGTTACTGGATTTTATTTTTAGTATTGGCATGTAATTGTTTACAATAGTTGGCACCATCTTTCTTCTCTCTTCATATGTACAAATCTCATAAGAATTACTCAGACTATTCATCTTACAGTTCAACTCTCATTCTGAATTATTTTACTCCATAGATTTCGGTGAAAACCTGTTAGACCCGGCGAGAGTGTCCTCTCGACTGATTTCTAACTCATCGGCAAAAAGATTCTAGGACGTTACAAAATTTAGAAGTATCCAACCATCACCTTTAACGCCCTAATTAACAACATCTCCAATTCCCCCACACAATTTGTCATTCAATGAATCTTACATTACTGCCATGTAAATCATCCACTGTAAATAGGTCATCTCATTCCATCGAAACTCATATTTCATTCCTTCAATCATACAGATTTTCTACTTTTTCAGGACTGAGAATGGCCAACTCTACTCTCTTCCTCACCGATTTGAAGTTGGCCGTTGCACCACCTCCATGGAGGTCCGCCTGCTTAGGTTTTGGGAAGCAAAAAACATGAAGCATGCGGCGAGCTTATGGCTATAAACATGCACATTCTCTTCACAAAGGTAGTTCCGGCGAGCAACTCATGATCTTCAGTCTATTTATAGAAAAGTTGTAGATTCCTAACATGAATGATTATAAAGGTATGTTTACTTATCAAAATCTTGAACAACTTTGGATCAGCCATCTCTGCAGCTAAGTTTTATGCAAATGACCACAAGATCATGATATATATATATGTAGTTTCAGGACGAGAGGGAGAGCCAAACTCTTTCTCCTCCACCCAAGAGTTGTACATGTGTTCAAATGCCTCACCTTTTATTCGATTTTTCTCTTCCTTAGGAACCCCTCCTACAATGGCTGCTCAAAAACAATGATCGAGATAGATTTCTGGTGACTGAGAAAAATGGTGATTATATTGTTAAGGACCTTAATTAAAAGAACTAACCTTCTGCAGTGTCATGAACAATTTTCATTTTAATGCATCTGAAAGAAAGACAGCATGGAAAGCTCATGTGAATGATCTTTTTTCAGAAACTATAACTTGAAGATAGAGAAGCAACCAAGAAACCTTAGTTGTCTCTGTTTACAACAGGGATATCTGAAGAAATTAGGGCCATAAGAGCCATCCGATACATTTGATCAGCTATTGATTCCTTATTTCTAACATCTCTTTTAGCCTATCCAGCCCTTGGAGATGTCTATTTCAACACAAAGATATGGATTACCATAAGATAAAACATGGAGCAAGAAGGGACATGTAAAACTTAACATCTATACATACTTGAGTAACCAGAGAACATCAAAGCAACTACATATCTCGAAATCAACTCATTTATGAAAAAACTATAGATTCCAATACAATCCACCAACAATAACATCAAAAGAAGGCAGTCAAGCATGAAGCATTCAAGTTATTTGTACAAGGATCCATCATACATTAAAAACAAACATCAACATATATATATGAACAAGGCATGATCTTATCAATAACCTGAGAACAATCTATTAACAAGAACATCAAAAGTATGCAGCCAAGAGCTATCTCCACACAGATCCATCAGACATTAGAAATCGAGTATCCAAAAATATGAACAACCCATGATCTATCAACAAACAATGAACAAGAACATCAGCAGTCATCAAAGTATGCATCGATGCATGAGACAAACTCAAATAACCTCCACGAACATTTTAAACTAAGCAATCATGCGTTTTATGTTAGTGCCAAATAGCCACAAAGAAACTATAAATATCGATGATTTTGTTGAGATCGCAGAGAACACTGAATCATAGTGAAAAACAATATACGGATCATTCCAAGCTAAAGTAGCATTAACTTCACGCGAAAACAGAGGGAGAGAAAACCAATGGTGGAAGAAGTTGGAGAAGGAGGAGAGCCGGAGACGGAACCATCTCCCCGTTAACTGAGAAAGTGGAGAATCGCTGGCCATGCAGTGAATTGCTCATTCGGAGATAAGGTTGTGGCGGCTGAGTAGCAATAGTGTAGGTGGGATCATATAAATCATCATTTTCAATGAAAATGTATAAAAAACGGAACTGAATTCAAGAAATAAACATACAAAAGGAATGGTCTAAGCTTTAAATTTTTAAAATTACATTCTACGTGCTTCCAAAATAAAATTAAAACAAATATCATACAAAATAAGTAACATTTATATGAATTATTTTACTAATGAAATAAGTATGTAACTTAAAAAAAAATAGTGAAAGTTATTATAGGAAAATAGTGAAAATTAATGTTGCATGCACTAGAGAATAAATTAAGTATTTAAGAAATTTTCGTAAAATTAGTTTTAATGGTAAAATAAATATGTTTTGTAAGTATTGTGAAAAACATGTAAGGTTATTGTATTCAAATAAATTTGAAATGCTAAAAATATTATATACTAGAAAAGTCCAACCATAATTTTAACACTGATATGAATATAATAATATATTCTTACATAGCAAATGGAAAATACAATGTAAATAAACTAAAAACAAAGAAAGAAAAGCAGAAATGAAATTAGATAAACTATAATAAACTAAACATATTAAAATATTTAGACCGACATAATAAAAATAAAATACAACTTTATTTCACTGCAATAATCATATTAGGAAACTTAGTTAATTTAATAAAATTAACGTTGACATTTATACAAAAAATAATAAAAAATACGATAAAATAAAATAAAATAATAACATTCTATACATAATATAAAACAAAATCATTTAAACTAAAAACAAATTTTAAAACAAAGTATAATGAAACAAATTTTCGCGCGAAGCGCAGACTTATCCTAGTTCTTCTATAGATTATAATTTTTCTTCTTGTTTGAAAGAGTTCAAGCCAAAATTTGTAATCCACAACTGAAATTAATGGGGAAAACTGGTATCAGTCATAAATGTTATCAAGACAATGAATCATTGTTTACTAAAAGAGCTTTTCCTTGGACCTTGGTCGCCATTTACTAATATAGTTTTGGTAGGACTCAGTAGACGTTGCCAGTTAATGAGCATGTTACCAAAATTGACCCACGGTTAAGGAAGGCTATTAAGCCTATGTATGATTGTGCAGTAAAATTGTTAATTTTCTCACATTTTTGCTTCACCTGATCTCTTTAAGATACCGCAAGAGGAGTGTTTTTTGGGTTCACCCTCTGGAATAAACTTACAAGTTACAAGTTCACCAACTAATACTATTTAGTTATTTTTTATTCAATATATTTTAGAAAAGAAAACAAAATAATATGAATTTGTTGTTATATTATGTTTTTAAATAAATAGAAAAGAGTAGTAATTACCAAAAAAAGAATGTTTTAATATTGTTAATGTCATGAGCAAAATAGTTAATCTTAAATCATAAACACTAAACCTTAAATTTTTGGTAAACCTTGAACTTTTGGATAAATCCTAAATACCAAACGCTTAATTCTAAACCATAACCAAACTTTAAATCATTAATCCTAAACCTTAAACCCTAAATCTTAAATCTTCGGGTAAACCTTGAATTTTTGAGTAAACCATTAACCTTTGGGTAAATCTTAAACCCTAGAATTTATGATTTATCCAAGAGTTTAGGGTTTAAGATTAAGGATTTAGAATTAAAAATTTAGTGTTTAGGATCTAAGGATTATAGTTTAAGATTTAAGATTTAATATTTTGTGAACGGCATTAACAATATTAAAAAATTTTGGTGATTACTACTATTTTTATTTATTTTTAAAAGATAATATAACTTCATAAATTTTATTATTTTGTTTTTTTAATATTAAATATAAAATAACTAAATATTATTGGTCGGTGAATGTAGATTTATCTTAGGAGATGAACCTAAGAAAAGCTCCCGCAAGAGTATTATAATCCGGATTTATTGGTTGGTGAATGTAGGTTCACCTTAGGGTGTGAGTTATGTACCTTATTCAAAGTCGCTAGTTTCACCTTACAAACAAAGAGACATTGTCGCCGAGTTTTATAGATGGACATAAAATAAAACAGAGAAATTATAGCAATATAAGTAATAACCGACCAATGAACCAGATAAAATATCCCTGTTCAAGCTGACGAAAATTTATAATAACAATCTGATCCAAATAAGTCAAAAGGCTGATTTCAATAATGTGAAGATGACAATCAAATTCTTCGTTTTCTCTTATAAAAAGAAGGCATATATTATATATTAAAAATATCACATAGACGACATGCAAGCAAGTCATTTTGAATTTTATTAAAATATTAAAGGTGTGCCTCCCACGTAAAACCAACACATTCATTTCCAAACCCTGTATATAAATTAGTCCGAGACATCTTTCGATACCATCTCAAACAAATTCAAATCCAACCAAACTCAAAAAGTATAGTAAGGCAAAACAATGAAGTTATTCGCCGTGGTCTCCATCGCCGCCCTACTCGTGATCCTTGTGGCCTGGCCAGTAACGGCTGACCAGGAAGACCTACCGGAAGCGGGAGGGTACGGAGGCGACGACGAGGAAGAGGACACAAAGTCATGGTTTCCTTTGGACAATCTACTATCGTTGAGTTATTATGATAAGAGTTGTCCAAATTTTGAGAAAATCGTGGACACCAAAGTGAGGGAATGGACAAAGACTGATCCTTCCCTTGGTCCAGCCCTCCTCCGCCTTGTCTTCCACGATTGCGGCGTCACGGTATTCCATTTATACCTTCTTTCTCAAAATATTTATTTAACACTAACCGTTCAACTGCATAGTAAATATTAACCTTATACTGTTATGCTATAGCTAATGTTTTCGTTCATATATACACTGGTTCTTGTAATAACCATTGAGAGTTTTTTTTGTCAACATCTATATAGTACATTTGAAATGAGAAGATAACAAATAGTTTGTGAATGGATAACAACTTTCAGGGATGTGATGCATCGATTCTTTTAGACCACGAAGGATCAGAGAGAAGATCTCCAGCCAGCAAAACCCTAAGAGGCTTCGAGCTAATCGACGATATCAAGTCTGAGATCGAGAAATCCTGCCCCGGCTTAGTCTCCTGTGCCGACATCCTAGCCTCAGCTAGCCGTAGCGCCACGTACCAACTAGGTGGTCCATACTGGCCCAACGCATACGGACGTCGTGACTCCACCAACTCCTACGCAAGAGACGTTGAGAAAGTCCCTTCAGGCCGCCGTGACATCACTGGCCTTCTCGAGACGTTTCAGTCTTACGGACTCAATATTCTCGACCTTGTAGTCCTTTCCGGAGCCCACACCATCGGAAAAGCCTATTGTGGAACCATCCAGTCGAGGCTTTACAACTTCAACGCGACCCATGGAACTGATCCATCCATTGACCCCAAATACGCAGATTTCTTGCGCCGCAAGTGTCGCTGGGCCTCGGAGACTGTTTACCTAGACGCCGTCACTCCGGTGGCGTTCGATAATCAGTATTACATCAATCTTCAGAACAATATGGGAGTTTTGACGACCGATGCTGAGCTTGTGAAGGACCCGAGGACCGCTCCGCTTGTAAAGGCTTTCGCGGAGCAGCCGGCTCAGATGTTCACACACCAGTTTGCTGTGTCGATGGCTAAGCTGGTCAATGTTGGTGTCACCACTGGTGAGGATCGTAAGGGAGAGATCAGGAGGGTTTGCAGCAAACCTAACTCTAAACGTTACTGATTTTTTGAAAAAAAAAATTTCGGTTGAGTTTGTAAAAGAATCTTGCTTGACAAATAAGTTCTTGTTCTGCTTCAATTTTAATTTTGTGATACGTTGTCTGTACAACAGAAATATGTGAATTTTGATTAATACAGAGAATTGTTGTTTTGTTACAAATATTTGTATCTCTGCTTTACATTTGCCACAGATTGAATATGTTATGTACGTACCATTATATCAGTCAAATATGATTTAAACATATCTAAAAGTAACTTCTGGTTGGTGCAAGAAAAAAAATATATGGGATTGAATAAACAGATACCTCTTTGGTTCAAAATCACGTTTCAGGGTTTCTATGATACTCCAGACTCGCCAAAAAACACGACAAGGTAAGACACCAACCAAGCTATGTTTAGAAGGCCCCAATGTCAGAACCCGAGTGGCTGGTGTTTGGTTAGCCGAATATCTTATAGGTTCTCCAATGTCAAAACGAATTTACATTCTCCAAAAAGCTGCAATATCTCACAAGGATTTTGGTAAGAACTGTTTCAAACCAAAGTATCTATTTCGAAATTACGTTTGGAAATATTGGTCTTCAAGATTTTGTTTTTGAAAAGAAAATTCAGCCTGCAACTGCAACAAATTATATCGGAAAAAAATTAAATATTAAATTGGACAATAACATATGTTAGCGAGTAAGACTACTTTTTGGGAAGCGTGGTGTATTCTATATTTTCTTCAATGGCTATACATAACACTTAGACTTAATATCCGTTATTTAATCTGGGATTTGCTCCGATCCGTTCCGAAAAATAGATATCAAAGAATTCCGGATTCAAATAGTGATTTTAGTAAAATTTAAGATCATGACATCCGGATCTGGATCCGAGCCCACTATACATTTTAAAATATTTATAATATAATATATATTATATATAATTTTTATGCAAAATAAATAAATTCAATTTTTTTATAAATTTGAATGATTTTCAATTTTTATAATAATAAATTAAAATAAAATAAATAAATAGTAAATTAGTTAGTTTTTAGTTTAATTTTATTTTTTTATTTTTTTAATAACGAATCCGGATATCCGTGAATATTCAAATTTTAGTCTGCATAACCTAACCTCAAATATCTTAAAACCCCGAATCCAAATCCGTATAGTGATTTTACGGATCCAAAGAATCCGGATATCCTAAAATACCTCAGATATTCAATCCATCGGACACCTAGCTATACATATGTGTATGTAATAATTTGTTTTCACTAGTTTTGTGATGTTTTTGTAATAAATTTTTTCTTTTGAAGTTAATGAAAATTTGTTTACTCTAAAAAACATGTTTTGTATGCATGCACTCCCATTCTTCTTAACTTTGAATGCTTAGACCAATTTTTTTAAAAAAAATAATTAGTATAAAAAGCTAGTTTTGTTCATATCCGATTACAGATTAGACGTCGTCTAAATCAATTTTTAAAAGGGTTTTTAGTGATTAAACCCCTCAACTAAAGATTAATCGTAAAATAAACCCTCAACTAAAAGTCGTACGAAATAAAACCTTAACTTTATGTCCGTTAATGTTTTCACCCCTCCGTAACCTTTGTCGTCAAAAGTGAATGTCTCCCGTTAAAACGAAACGATGCGTTTAATTAAAAGATAAAAACGACATCACGTTTGCTCAGAGACAACACGGTTTCTATATAAAACAACACGAAGTTGATAAAACCAACCATATGTCGGGTAAGTCTCTCAATTTCTCCCAATTCAACCCTAATTTCAACACCCTCGGCGAACCTAACATTCCAATCGATGAATCTGTGATTCGCGAGTGTGCGTTTGTGAGCGAGAATCGAGTTGTCGAGAATGAATCTTCCAAGGCCAAGGTTAGTCTTTCATGTCTTTGCTTCTTACGGTTTCGATTTCAGGTATAAGATGTGACGATTAGTACTTTTGATTCAGTATGTTTCAATTAATGGCAGTGATTTTCATATGTTGTTACAGGACTATCTTCTTTCGGTTGTGGATTGGAGGATATTGGTCTTCAGATGGATCTTACAATGGTGGTCGAACTAAATGCTGTCGAGTGGATTTCAGAAAACCGACACTTCAAATGCTGAAAGATGTTGCTGTAACGAATGGTTATGGAGAGAATATGTGTAAGTTTTCTTACTTTTCTTGTGGAGCTGTTGGGGGAAATCGTGTGGACTTGGTAAATGACAGTGATGTAGAACACATGATTAGATGTACACAAGAGGTGGATAGCTTGAATGTATATGTCGTCAGGGAAGATGATCCATATTTAGATGATGTGCTTGTGGGAAATGTAGAAGAAGTAGAGGAACAAGAGAGTGAGGATGAGTCGTGTGACTTTTATAGAAATGATTATGTTGAGAGTGATGGGTCTGATGATGATGAAGATCACAAAATAGAGTTTTATGTAGGGCAACAGTTTGTAACGAAAGAAAAGTGCAAGGAGACAATCGAGAAGTATGCTATCAAAGAGAAGGTGAACATACATTTCAAGAGATCTGAAAGGAAGAAGATAGATGCTAAATGTGTGCAAGAGTGTTGCAATTGGAGACTGTATGCTTCCATTAACAGCAAATCAGACAAGATGGTTATTAGATCACTGATAGGAACCCACAGCTGCTACCCTATAGGTGTTGTTAATCTCTATAGGTGTTTGTTAGGATTAATTACTTTTGTTGCAAGTCGGCTACTCAGTTAGTAATGTCTTCTGTAATAACTTTTCACTATTTAAGATGATGGGATTTTATATTTAAGTTGCAACTTAAGATCTCATTGATGTGGAACAAGTGCAAGAAACATAAGTCAACACTACTAACCGACATGAACATCATAAAACAATAAAAAGTCATAAATAACTAACAGAAAAGTCATAAACGACAATACAATAGTCATAGCCGACGTGTGGTGTTGTTAAACAACAACAAAACCATCTAAAAACCACACTTTTGTAGCACAAACACCAACTAAGACATCTAAGACTTCAACCTAAGACACTCAATGATTCCAATGATCTCACTTATGTCCTTCTTCATATCAGCAAGGTCTGATTTTATGTCAGCCAAATCTTGCTCCACTACCGCCAGTTTGCTTACCACAACTTCAAACTCTTCATCATGTGCTTCATCAAGCCATTTGAAGACGTGATTCTGACCCGAAATTGCTGCACATCGATAAAACATTCTTCCCGGGTTCTTGGCGGTATTTGACTTCAACACGATAGTAGACGCTCCACACTCACACCTCCTTGGAATTCCACGCCCTTGATCCATCAAATTCTACCTCACAACACACTGCTATAATTCAAACTAGACGACAGAAAAACAGAACACAAAATGTTCATATCGATTTTATAGAATCATGAAAGAAAATCATTTTATGATGTTGGAGATGACGAAAGAGACTTACATGTAATGCGACCAATCTCTTCTCACACTTCTGAAGAACCCTAATTTTAAGATTTGGGGAATTTGGAATGTGACTCGCGATTCTGTTGTCTCTGAGCAAACGTGATGTCGTTTTTATCTTTTTAATTAAACGCATCGTTTCGTTTTAACGGGAGACGTTCACTTTTGACGACAAAGGTTACGGAGGGGTGAAAACATTAACGGACATAAAGTTAAGGTTTTATTTCGTACGACTTTTAGTTGAGGGTTTATTTTACGATTAATCTTTAGTTGAGGGGTTTAATCACTAAAAACCCTTTTTAAAACAGTGATCATGACTCATGAATCTTTTCTTATGATGATGATTATTGTAATTGCTGGCGTCTCATGAGAACATTTCCTAAGTTTTTTCGTGCATATTAATGTTAAATGATTTATAACTACATTCCATTTGTTTCACTTATTCCACGGGAATCATTAAAATGTAATTTATTTTTATTCCAGTTAGGGGTAGTATTCTTTTGGAATTTGCATTAATAAGTCATTCCATCGAGTTTTATTCTACAAATTATTAATCCAGTTACAGCCATATCAAGATCCAACATCCAAGACAATGGATGATTTTTACCAGTTTCCAACATGAATAAAATGTCTTAAAAGGCATATAATGTTGATTGGAAACCAAAATGTGGGTATAATCAGAGAAGTCTAAGGTTCAAAATCACGTTTTAGGGTTTATATAAACTCCAAACTCGCCAAAAGAACAGTACAATCCTTAGACAATTAAGAGCATTGGAGGAAGGAGTCTAGAGGGAACATAGATATGAGATGTGAAACAGAACAAGACGTAAGAAAAAAAAAAAAAAACTTGGGAACTTAGACTCGCTTGCCTCGAAGAACACCCTTACTGCGACGATTCTTCATGCCCATCTTAAACTTCTTCTTCAACTTCCTCCCAATGGGTTTAAGAGACTTGCCATGCTTCTCACCATCCATCTCCACATCTGCAAACAACAACATATAATATCCAAAACAGGACACATATATGTTACCAACACATATCGAACAAAACCAAACAGCAGTTCCATTAACCTAATACAAATTCAAGTTTACATTGATAAAAGTGACACTAATTACAGTAGAAATCGAACATACCCATATCCTTGGCGACAGTACCGGAGGCAGAGGCAGACTCGGAGGTCGTCGGCGCCACGACTTCCATGAACGGAGATGGTGGAGGTTGACGAACAGGTAACTTGGGGGCGGCGAGTGCGGCTTCGATGGCGGCGGATTTGGCGTCGTCTCTGGTTAGAGTGAACGCTTCCTTCTCGACTATTTCTCTTCTAATAGCTCTTAATCTCTTCACCCTCTTGCATCTCATCGACTTCGCCATCGTAAATCAAAGCTCGAGGAGATGCGAAAATTAGGGTTTCGACGGAGAAAGAGGGGACTTTAGGATTTGGGTGTCGGATTCCTTATATTGGTATAAACCTAATTGAGGATAAATTGCTCGTGTTTTGTATGGCCCATTTCCTAAGAATTTATTCTTTTTAGTGGCCCATTATTCATATCTATAAGCCCAAATCATTGTGCAGTTGATGCTCCTCAAATAACACTGCTACTATCACTTGGTCGAGGAAAGGAAAGGCACCTTTGCTAGACATCGTGGGTGGCATATGTAGGCTATGAAACATGTTTTGTTTGCTCAAGTAAGGACTTATGGTTCGGGCAAACATCAGTACCTACTGCTGTTTCTAGCCTTGGTCTAGTTCCCTCTTTGGATATGGCTTGGTAACATTAGTGTTAATTGACCTTTTTGAATATGTTCTTTTTTGTTTGCAATATACCGTTTTTGTTGTGAATTCTTATAGGTACTTGTAGCAGAATATGAACATTTCTTGGCAATTCCCGCTCATCTATTCATATGAATGTCGTGAGAAAAAAAGAAAATGTCATTTGAACACTATGGTATAAGTTTCTTTTTACTTCTTTTTGCCATGTTCTCTGTTTTTGTCGATATTTATATGTGCTTGTAGAGAGTAATATTCATTTAGAAAAAAAAAAAACAATTTTCTTATTTCTGCATTTGAAAGAAAAAACTGGCATGAGATTTACGCAAATGGGACAATTTTTAAATCATGAATTGACATTTTCTCTCCAACCACATATAAAAGTATTCTTGTAACTAGTTCTCCCTAATCATTTTTTTTATATCAGAGACTTGGTCTGCTAAATAAAAATGTATGCTACAATGTCGCCGAATTCATTAAACAAAACAAACACATCAAGACGACTTGCAAAACACTGCATACTCATTGTCTGCCTTAAATAATTTGGAAACAGTGCTAAAGCTAACAATTAGGTTGGATATTTCATTAAATAAGTTCATGTTGATTATGCAATAATTCATGTCTCCTAGTAATTGTCACATCGGTGTTGTGGATGATTCTCTAACTTAACCCCTATGGTACTTCAGCACATCTTAAAAGTCAATGAAGTAAGCAATGGTCTTGATTTTTGAGACCATTCTTTATTGAAAACTAGGGTTTAACACATCATACGGACCGGTGACCAATTGAAAAAGTCATAAAAATATCTAAATTCTAATATACGTTTCAGAATATATTTATTTTACATTTAGTTAAAAGTAATATTAACACTAACTATTCATTTTTGTTATTTCTGTTAGAATTCATAGATTCGTCTAATTAATAAGAATATTTTATATATTTTTAATTATATAACTATTTTCTATTTTTGCAGTGTTTGTATTACCTTTATTATACTAATAAGTAAATTAATATTACTCGGAGTTGCGGTTATAATTGAATAAATAAATTATGAATTATTTATCTCTCATTTAAATATATATTTTTTAAATACACTGTTATACATTATTTAAATATATCAATTTACATAATGTAAAAGTAAATTTTCAAAATAATTTTTTTTTTTAAATTATCTTTATAAGAGGATTTACATATTTTAAAAACATTTATCAAATATATGATATCATCCATACTGATTAAAGTTTTTAAATAAATATTATTATTTATTTTTAGAATGTAATTAGTGATTAGATTATTTTTATTTGATTACCTTTTTGTAATATTATAGAAAATAATTTTTTATTCAAGGGAAATTTCAATTATACCACAAGTTTGATACCACTTTTCAAATTTACCATTAATGTATGACTATTTTCATAAATACTCTACATTTGTGATAAAATAACACTAAACAAATCTTTCTAAATATTTAGAAAATACTTTTAAACCCAACCAACCTTTTATTATTAAACCTAAAAAATAATCACTAAAGTCTAAATTCAGATGTTAATATATTTTTGATTGAGTATATTTTTAAAAAGTGATATTTAACTTGTGGCATTTTAAACAATTTCTTTTTTTATTTATATATTATTTATTCTAGTTTCATTTTGACTAATATTTTTTTTTTGAAAAGTAAAGTTGACTACTATATATCACATTTAGAAAATTTATTATGTAATACAATTTTGCATATGTAACATTCATTAACTGAATGTCTCTTTTAACTATAAAAATAAGTATGGAAATATAAAATTCTAAATATATTAGTGTATTCATTTTTATTTTGGAAGTAAAATATGATGAAACACTATTTTTGTTTACGATATAAACTTTAAAAATGTCTGTTTATATTTTTAGTTTATGTGTATAGCTTGTTAAAATGATAAAATACACCTCTTAATACTATAAACATATTTATATGTATATTTAAATTAAAAATAAATAAATTTGAAACTATGTAATATGCAAATACAAAATTAACCATCACTAAAACAAAATTGATATTTTATGTTATATGTTATATACTGTATTAAATATGCTATAGTTTAAAATATATTATATGTTGATAAATTTAGATTTAAGTATTAATGATACAGTTTATTTATAGATGATGTCATCACGAAAATAACCTGTAACTAAAACAAAAATTTATGAACTATTAAATGGTTTGTCAATATCTGGGCCAAATAATAAGAAAAATTAAAATGTGGAAGAATTTATAAATTCTAAAATTGGTGATGTGGTGTCAATTTTTGGTGCATCATTTGTCTAACTGGTTTCACAAAAAGAGAAAAAAATTTACTTTGTAACTATAAATAATTTTTAATTTATATATATTATGTATTTTAGTTTTATTTTGACTATTATATATTTTTTTTGAAAAAAAATAAAGTTGACTAATATATATCACGTTAAGAAGATTTATTATGTCATGACAAAAAAAGAAAAAGATTTATTATGTAATACAATTTTGCATAAGAAGATTTATTATGTAATGCAATTTTGCAAATGTAACAATTCATTAACCGAATATCCCTTTTAATACAAAAATTAAGTTTGAAAGTATAAAGTGCTAAACATATTAGTGTAGTCATTTTTAATTTTAAAAGTAAAATATGATGAAACATTATTTTAGTTTACGATATAAAATTTACAAGTAACCTTTTATAATTTCTTTTAGTTTATGAGTATAAATTGTTATAAATGATAAAAGTCATCTCTTATTAATTTAAACATATTTATAGGTATATTTATATTAAAATAAAGAAATTTTTAATTATGTAATATACACATAGAAATTAACCATCATGAAAAGAAAAGAATGGTATTTTATATTTATTTATTTTAAATATATATTATGTAGATAAATTTAGATTTAAATATTAAAGTTTATTTGTAGATGATGATATAACGAAAACAACATGTAATTAGAACAAAATTTATAAACTATTAAATGATTTGTCAAATATTTGGGTCAAATAATAAGAAAATAAAAAAATTGGATGAATTTATAAAATTTTAAAATTCGTGATGAGGTGTCAACCTTTCATGCTTTTGCTTAAGTAGTTTTATGAAAGTGAGAAAAATCTACTTTATATATCGATAGATCTTATGGTCTAGGCAAAGATTGAAACTTGTACACTTGAGATACCCAGTTTTGTAGCGTTATCCACTTGATTAAGCTTTAAGATTAGAGAAGAAAATGATAGGATCTCACGTTTGCCTTACGTTCTAAGTTATCGTTAAATCTTTTATTTTGTCTCGTTAATTATTTATAAAATAATTTTAGAAAAGGAAGAATGAGAATAAAAATAAAAGAAGTTTGTTGAAATAGTAGTTGCAGAGACATGGTTAGTTCCGCTGACTCTGTCAAGTCATCTTCTCTCTCGTTTACTTTACGTTAAGATCTCTTTCTTCCTCCAGAAAACAGAGACATCCACTTTCCTGCAAACTCAATTCTTTTCTCTTTGCAACTTTTTCCCCATCAAAGCTAACTCTTTCTTTCCCATGAAAACACATAGAAAATGAAGACAGTTTGAATCACTAAACTCTCTTCAAGATCTTATCTTCTCGTGAAAATCGACAGAAAATCGAAAAACAGGAAAACCCATTTGAGAAAAATCATTACTTTCATATCAAAATAGCAAAAAAAAAAAAAAAGCATTACTTAAAATTAGAAGATAAAAAAAACTCTGTTTTTCTAAGCAGAAACAATGTCTTTGATCAACAAAGGAGCCGCCACCTTGACTCTGTTTATAGCGTTGACCATGGTGATCGAAGGCGTTTTGGGGAGATTCATAGTTGAGAAGAGCAGCGTGACGATCTTAAACCCTTTGGCAATGAGGTCGAAGCACGACGCAGCCATAGCTAACTTCGGTGTGCCTAACTACGGTGGTTACATGATCGGCTCCGTCGTATACGCCGGTAAAGGAGCTTTTGGATGCGACTCCTTTGACAAAACATTCAAACCTAAATTCCCTCGTCCGACCATCTTAATCATCGATCGTGGAGGTAACTGTTTCATTGCCCTAGACTTGGTTTCTCGTTTATTTATCCAAACGGTCCAACTTCCAAGTTTCTGGAACTTAGACCCGAACCGAGCCTGACAACTTAACCATATTGAAAACTTTCGTTTTCGGTTAATGTTTAGTTATATAGGTTCTGTTCAATTCGATATATTTAAAGCTCGGTTATAAATTAGGTTATTTCAGTTTTCCATTTATTTTTAAAATATAACCAATCCATTTCGATATTAACCAAAATTCCCAAATATATTACTAGAATTTCTAAATGCTAAAAGAAAATTCTAAATGTTTGGTTTGGTTTAACTTGGTTTTGGTTTAACTCAGTTAATTCTTTTTGGTTAAATTTGGTCTCGTTTTTTATCCAAACCCCTTAGGAAATTAGAGAACTAATCCAACTTCCAAGTTTCTGGGATTTTGACCCAAACTCAACAGAAAATTTTCGAAGGTTATAATTTTGGCATATTAATTTTTTTTCATAATTTCAGTTAAATAATTCTTAGTTCGGCTTTTCATTTAAAAATATAATTATAACCAAATCATACTAGTTATAACCAAAATTTCAAACTGATCTAATCATCCAAATTAACGAAAAAATTAACTTTCTAATCGCGATAAACAAAAAGGTTTTAGGTAAGAATTACTAACCGAACACCAAACCAATCCAAAATTTTGTTTTGCCAACCGAACTAGCGGAAAACCGAATTACCTAAACCGGACCGCATGCCTATATGAGACTCTGTATTTTAGAAAAGAAAAAAATAATCTCGCGTTAATCTCAATTTTGTGGTTTGTTTTGTTTTTGCAATAGAGTGCTACTTTGCATTAAAGGTATGGAACGGTCAAAAATCGGGTGCAGCAGCAGTTCTAATAGCAGATAACGTAGACGAGTCATTGATAACAATGGATTCACCTGAAGAATCCAAAGAAGCTGATGACTTCATAGAGAAACTCACCATTCCATCTGCTTTAATCGACCTTCCTTTCGCAAACACTCTCAAGCAAGCTCTTAAAACGGAGAGGAAGTAGTCCTCAAGATAGACTGGAGCGAGTCACTGCCTCATCCTGATGAGAGAGTTGAGTACGAGCTATGGACCAACACCAATGATGAGTGTGGTGCACGTTGCGATGAGCAGATGAATTTCGTCAAGAACTTTAAAGGGCACGCGCAGATTCTTGAAAAAGGAGGATACTCTTTGTTCACGCCTCATTACATTACATGGTTTTGTCCTAAAGATTATATTTCAAGCAATCAGTGTAAGTCTCAGTGTATAAACCAAGGGAGGTATTGTGCTCCTGACCCTGAACAAGACTTTGGAGATGGATACGATGGGAGAGACATCGTTTTCGAGAACTTGAGACAGTTATGTGTTCATAGAGTAGGGAAAGAGATAAACAAGTCTTGGGTTTGGTGGGACTATGTGACTGATTTTCACATCAGGTGTTCCATGAAGGAGAAGAAGTATAGCAAAGAATGTGCAGAGAATGTTGTGGAATCTCTTGGTAAGAGACATCACAATCTTTTCATTATCCTTTTCTTCACATTATGGGTCTTAAACAAACAATGCTCTTATTCTCTCAGGTTTGCCACTTGACAAGATAAAGAAATGTATGGGTGATCCTGGAGCTGATGTGGAGAATGAGGTTTTAAAAGCAGAGCAAGCGCTTCAGGTTGGACAGGGAGACCGTGGGGATGTTACAATCTTGCCAACATTGATCATCAACAATGCTCAATACCGAGGTTTGTTTCATTCCTTCTTAATGTAACATGTTCGTTTAGAATACAAATATGTTACTTAAGTTGTTAATCTGAATCATGGGTCAGGTAAACTGGAGAGTAGTTCGGTATTAAAGGCTATATGTTCAGGGTTTAAGGAGAGAACCGAACCAGGGATCTGTCTAAGTGGAGGTTAAACCAGTTTCCCTTCTAAGCTAGTCTTCTTCTGGTAATAGATATAATACTAAAGTAATATTAGTTACACTTTTGAAACACAGATATAGAAACAAATGAATGTCTTGAAACAAATGGAGGGTGTTGGCAGGACAAGAAATCTAATGTAACAGCTTGCAAGGTACTTGGTTAATTACCGTTTTATCTGACTTATTTAATTCTTTTTTCACATAGATATTGATGGGCTTTTCAATTAAATTGGATTTTTATCAGGACACATTTAGAGGAAGAGTCTGTGAATGCCCTGTTGTGAATGGGGTGCAGTATAAAGGAGATGGCTATACTTCATGTGAACGTATGTCTATATATTGTTTGAAAAAAACAAAAAACATTTTTTGTGTTCTGGTTTTGCAAAAAGAAGTCATCTTTGTTTGAACGTTTTGGACAGCTTATGGACCTGCGAGATGTTCACTGAATGAAGGAGGTTGCTGGTCTGAAACCAAAAAGGGCTTAACCTTCTCTGCTTGTTCGGTAATAAAGTTTGAAACTTTTCATCCAAATTTCACATTGTTTCTTATGATTATCTCAAATTGTTTGATCTAGAACTCGGAGACATCTGGATGTCGTTGCCCTTCAGGTTTCAAAGGAGATGGTCTTAAATGTGAAGGTGAAAAACTTTGCCCCACCAAAATGTCATATCCTATACCATCTTGTTTTTTTTTTTATTAAAACTGATTCATCTTTGTCTCTGTATACATATGTAAATCTACTAGACATTGATGAATGTAAGGAGAAAACAGCATGTCAGTGTGATGGATGCAAGTGTAACAACAAATGGGGAAGCTTCGAATGCAAATGCTCTGGCAATCGTCTCTACATGAAAGAACAAGACACTTGTATTGGTAAATGTCAGGAATAGCAAACAATCATGATATAAAACCTTAAATCATATTCTTTTTCTTTTTTTTTTTTTGGTTTTTCCGCAGAGAAAAGCGGGTCAGGAATTGGATGGTTCTTGACATTAGTGATTCTAGCTGCAGTTGCAGGTATCTGTGTAGCTGGTTACGTGTTCTACAAGTATCGTCTCAGGGTATGTTTTTTTACATGTTTGTTTCTCTTATTGCATCTTTAATTTATACTCTCTGACGATAATTCTTTTTTATTGTGTGGGGGTAAAACACCAAAATGCAGTCTTATATGGATTCGGAAATCATGGCGATTATGTCTCAGTACATGCCACTGGAGAGCCAAAACACTACGGATCCGATGACTGGTGAATCTCAACAGCTGAGATTAACTTCTGCAGCCTAAACTAAAATTCAATTTTCACTTTGTTTTAATAGCTAATTTGTTGTTGCGTCAACCTCAAGGAAAGTCTTTATTAAAAAGCTAAATTGTTTATCCTGAAGAAAAACGACTTCGTTTTTGGTCATTTTTACCATTTTCCCTACTCTTTTGGTTGGTGTAGATAAATAAGATTTTATAGGGTTACATTCTGAAAGGAAGTTTGCATTGAAAGTGCTCTCTCTCTAGTCATCTGTAAATTACTGAATGAATTGGTTGGGGCTTTGGTTATAGGCCATGTTCGTTTGGCAATCGCTGGCAATAGTGTTTGAGATCATATATGAGATTATGTTCGTTATTCCTGCAAGGAGAACACTAGAGAGATAGAGAATGTTTTAAGTCTTCAGTGTGACTCTGGAAGCTTTGATATAGTTTTTATCTATTTCTTAGTCTTATAGATTTGAATTTTTTTTTTTTTTTGAAGGAATGTCATGTTTACTAACGAGCTTATGTGTTTGGTTGTTATGTTGTTGACTTCTTAGACTTAGACCTTGTAGATCCAAATTATGCTCCAGATCACTTTAAGGTGTTCTCAGATCAGTCACCATGAAAGAAAAAAACAAGAATCATATTCAGTTTCTATATAGTCTCATAATGCTTACACGTTTCTCTTGAATCTCTTGATTTGTCAAGGAGCCAAATCGTGACTGGGGAATTACATGTCACACTATGAAGCATGTGCATTTTGAGTAAAAAAATATCATAAAAGATGTTTGTGTTGACACAATAACATGGTCAGAGTCTCATGGATATGTTTCTATCATGATAAGATATATATATGACTTCTCAACCAACACTTGAGCAAATTGAAGCTAAATCCTACACCACCATAGAGTATCTCACATGATGGTTTATTTCATGTTATAATTCTTTGGGTGCTTGATACAAATATGATGCTATAATTTCTTCAGTTGTTTTTTTTTTTATCTAATATACCATATTCCATGGTTCCTAAATCCTAATCCACAAACTATGTACATGTTCTCTTAGGCTATGTTCTTTACTTCACATTTTTCAACATATAATGTTTACAAAACACAATCTGTAACCATTTTAATATTTTATGCACTGTCTTTCACCTAATCACACTAAGCATATTTCAAGCAGAAAACTGTCAATGGCTGTGTTATTGATTATAAAGTTGATAAAATCAGAGAAACTAATCAATTGGCTGTCAATAATCATTTAAACTTTTAGGCTAATGGCAACGTGTTTCCACTTGTGGCGTTAAGACTGCTTGCTGTTTTTTTTTCTTCAAAATTCTGTTGCTTTGTTTCATGCCTGTGAATCTGTGAGATCCTGTCTGTTTGTATAATCATATTTCTAATGTCAATGTCTAATCTTTGACAACATAAATATACAGACAGATATCACAAACCGTGTACAAACGATTCTGTAAATCAATCAAAACTCAAAACTAAGGTCTTCAGAGAAGGGTTTCACTTGAGCAACACCTTGAGAATGAGATGAACTTTGCGGTCATTATTCTCCTAAAGCTCTTCATTAGCCTCTATTCCTATCCTCCTGCAAAAGTTAGCAATAAGATCATAAAACATCAGTCACGAGATTAGTTCAAAGAGTGAACCAGCCTGTTTGCTCTTACCCAATTTTTAGCACCTCCCTTGCCCACAAGAATCTTGCGCTGGCTAAGTTTAGGAGTGATGAGATGCTGTTCAATCCTCAGAGACCCGTCTCGCTGCTCTCTCCAGTCCACTAGACGGTGCTCCACGCCATATGGTACTTCCTATGGTTTGTTCATAGTCGTGAAATTTAGAAACTGATATGCAATAAGATGTTATATCATTATTATCATTACCTGATGAACTGGTCTAGTAATCTCTCCCGAACAACTTCAAGAGATATGTTCTTCATGACTTCTTCACTCATGGTGAAGGGATCTTCCTCCCATGGCTTCTTTACTGCCTGATCCATTAAATATTGGCTAAGATCCTTAACTCCCGATCCCTTGAGTCCTGATATCATGAAGTACCTAGAACCACATACTTTCAGTTGCAGTTCAAGAGACTACACTGTTAAACTGAGTCAGGCAAAATCAATCTATCTGACCTTTCATATGCTGGAAGATTTTGAAACTCCTCAGCAACCTTTAACAGATCTTTCTTCTTCTCAACCAAATCAACTTTGTTCATACACAAAATGCGCTTCTGTTTCGGATTTGCTTCCTCTCCCATGTATGTGATCAAGCGTACAACTCTTGAATCCGGACTAAACAAATCACACAGAAAACACAAATTTAAAACTACAGATTTAAGTTTAAGAGAATTCTATTTCATTGGTTTACGTCTAAAGCTTAAGGATAATCACGGTGAGATTCAAGTAAACCACCACTTGATGCTATAAGTAGACTCAAGTTACGAGATAGCTTTGTCAAGAAAATATGCGAAAGCTGATAAAGTAGTAGACAAACGAGTGACTTACCTAGTGAGATGCCTGTGAACATCAAACATAACAATGGAACATCAAAAAGGTCAACAGAAGTCCAAGCATTTTGCACACGAGCCTTGATGTCTTTGTAACCATAATCCACTCTTCTTCACATTAAACCCGGAGTGTCAAAGAAACACTGCAAAGTTGTTCCAAACCATAGTATTCAATTCTTTCAATCTAAAAATTATTGCATTTAATAACAGAAACGCTAACCTCCATACTTAAACCACAAGAGTTAGTTTACAAACGCAGAGATATAAAGAGAAAGCTTACAACTTGTGTATCTCCTTTTGTCAACACTCTAACACACTTCATGTGTTGTCGTGTTGGTCTTCCGTGAAGCAGCTGCAACTTTTGTCCTACCTGAAACATTAACGAGTTTGTGCATAAACATAAACACAATGTCTATAAAGAATGGAAACTTTTTTCAAAAGAAACGAACCATCAAGTTAGTGAGGGAAGATTTTCCGGCGTTTGGTGGACCGATGATGCCAACATTAAGAGACTTCTGATCTTCTTCTCTAACCTCACCTTCACCGAGTTCGTCATCGCTGACTCAAGCGCCGCCTCCAAGAGAGCCTTCGCTAGAATCCTTGACCTATCAATACCACTATCATCATCATCATCTCTCTTCTTCGGAGCTATCTCTTCTTCTGGATCTTTAATTTACCTTTCTCTTCTGAAAGAGCTCTCTCTGTACCCTTGCCCTGTAACCTTTATCCCAATTAGGTTGCTTTTGGTTGGATTTTTCAAAGACTCCTCAGGGGTTGAGTATTGACTGCTATCGAAAACAGATTCGCTGGTGGGTCCGTCTCCGTTGACGGAGGTGGGTTCGTCTAGATTCGGCTGCGCCGAGTAGAACCGGCGGAGGAAGCTGTGAGGGAGTGATGGGGTTTACGACGAGGAGCCGTCGTCGACGTCGTTCGTGAGATGGAAAGTAGTATTCGTAGAGATCTAAAAGCTTTCATTTTTGATGGCCAAGGAGCGATCTCGCACTCACAAAGTAGACAACTTTGACGAAATGTAAGAGAAAGAGGATTTCGAGGGTTTTTAGAGTTTTTTTTTTTTCCTTCACCAGAGATTTCGTCTTTTTTTTATTTAGGAGAGTGGTGAAAAAGTAATGCAATATTACAGATAGCTCCGTTTGTTTTAACAAACTCCACTTTACATCTCTAACTTTGTATTCGATCCTTTGAGTCACATTCGCAGTTTCA
>CAJHQP010003861.1:0-61683 GCA_905132765.1 Moricandia arvensis | reverse complement strand
CCCTTGTGTTCATGCCGCAAGTGTTATAATAGGTAAGAAAGAAAAGGTTGAAAACTTAGTGTTGAATGAGTATTACACAACAAGAAGTGGCGAGAAACATATAAAGATGGTATAAAGCATGACAAGGGATGATTTTGTGCTAGACTGAATAGGCTAGCTGTCTTGCCACACCATGGAGAAGAGGTGATCCGGGAAGGCCAAGTAACTATGCAAAGAGGAAAGGAAGAAATGAATCTGAATCAAGTAAGACCATGCTAACACCCGAAAGAGAGTGATATCATGCTCAAACTGCAAGGAAGATGGAACACAATAAGAAAGGTTGTAAAAATTCAAGTGTTGAGAATCAACCAAAATAAGCCAAGAGGAAGACAAAAAACAGGTTGTATGTCACTGAAATTTTCAGTTTATTTGACACATTTTAGTTTTGTTGTTGTATCATAATCTGAATAGGGAGGAGTTCCACAACCCACAACAAAATCACAACAAGGATCACAAGCACAAAGACAATCTCAAGGACAAGTGTTTCACAAGAACTTGGATCTCAAGGTTGAAGATCATTGTTTGAATGCTAAAAAATGAGTTCTGTTTTATTGTGTATGATTGTTTTGACTGTTAGTTTATTACTCTTTGTTAAATTGATTCTCGTTTGTATACATTTTTCATGGTTTGGTTTATGTTTTTTTTTAACATATTTTTCAAGGTAATGTTTCAATATCAAGCAAAGTGCTGCCGAAATTTGATTACCAAAAAACCAGACTAAATTAACACAATAACTACGTAGTTTTGTTTAAGACGTGATTAGACACCGTATTAGTTACGGTTGTTTAAGGTTCTGCTAATTTTTGTAATCATGTGCCCAATATGGCTAGGTTAACAAAAAATTGTGATTTAAATAAAAGTCAATGAAAACTAGTGATTTAAAGTTATTATGTAAAATGTCATGCTTAAAATGACCTAATTTTGAAAGTTCGAGATTTTTATTACCTTTTTCCCAATTTATAATCATTCTGATATTAAAATTTTAATTCTCTATTCATGTCAATACAAATTTATAATTAAATATTTATGTATTTTTAAATTGTATATACTATTAATATATATTATTTGAATATCTATTAATGAATCTTCTCTATTAAAGAGAAGTACAAAAACATACTACTAGACAAAAGTCATAGTAAGACCATTTCATGATTTATTAGTATGATATTTTTGATTATTTACTTTAATCAAGCAAATATATATCATTTTTAAAATCTTAATTAATAATTTTAATATATTTAGTGTAAACAAAAATCACTTTGAGGAAAATCTAACAAAATCTAATTAAAGTGTTTTAATTTTTTCATAAAATAATACATTATTTAATTCGTAATTAATACCATTAATACTATTGTAAATTAATTTTAAGTAAAATTTAAGAAACAAGAATAAAATTATATGCTATCTTTTATAAATTTTATAATTATAGTTTATTGGTATTAAAATAGAAGTACTATATGAAATAAATGTTTCATTTAAATAAATAATAAATAAATATCATTCACTGTTAAATTAGTGTTGAAATTTGTAAATTTTTATAGAAAAAAAATGTCAACATTTGTTAAACTTTTATATCTAAAATTATATATTATCTTCTTTTGATACTCAAAGAATATAAAATTACTAAAATAATTATAACAAAATATAAATTATATAACTAACTTTTAATTCATGTGTTATTCACAAATATGCTATTAGAAAACTCTAAAAATTATATAATTCATTTAAAATATTAATAATAAATCCATTTTAATATAAATTTTAATATTTTTTATTATAAGAATAGGTTGAAAATATAAAAAAATATTTACCAAAAAATCAACTATTTTTTATATAATTAATGCACTATCATATAATGCCGGATAAGAAAGAATCATTAAGCATTATAGAGTAGCACAATTATATAACACTAAAATGTAAATTATTTGCTTTAAAACGTTTACAGTAATATTAAAGTTTTTATATTTATAAAATAAACAAAAAACCTGCACGGATGTGCGGGTCAAAGTCTAGTATATTTTAATATATAAGAGATTGAATTCATGTGCACATTCAGACTTACCGAATTTAGATTAAATAATATATAAATTATTAGTCGATGAATCAAATCTTTCTTTTTTGCAAAAAGAATCAAATCTTACTATAGTATAAAATGAGCTGTAGTATGATAATATCTGGCTTTGCTCTATAAGCAAAATGATCATTCTACCATTAATAAGGGCCATTTTTTGGTAACTATAATGGAAATTTAAATAATATGCTATAATACTAAAATGATATTTATTAACAATGATTTTTTAATAGTATTGCTATTTTTAGTGAGTGTTGTAATCATTTTCTCCTTCTTTGGACAATTTCTTTGATCTAATATAAGTTGCTGACCTTTTAAAATAACAAGTTTACAAAACAAACCCATTTATTTAGTTTAATATCCAAATATAGATCCTTCACTTGTGGATTTGATCTTTCTTTGTTTTAGGAGAAAATCAAATTCTTTCGAATTTCAATGTCTATAATATAAACCCCTTTATTTTGCATAATCCAAATTTTGTACACCTAGGATTTGGAATTTGTTTTAAGCGCAAATTTTACCAAATGATTCATTCATCATTTGCCTTGAAAATTTCAAATACAAGAAGTAAAACACAGAGAAAAAACATAGAAATATGTAAAGATACTAAAGTTAAGGGTAGGACGATTTAGAAAATTTAAAAAGCATTAAAAAACATAGAACAACATAGAAAGATATCAAAATTTCAATCACATCTTTGTCTTTGTATCTTCCTTTTCCTCTCGGATTGATTCAGGTATTCGCAACCCACTGTTAGTTGGTGCTCTCGAGACATCAAGGACCGTTCGTTGGTGTTCCTGAGAGATCATGACCGTTCTGTTTGACTGTGTTAGTTAACGGGAGCTCTTGAGCTACTATTTTCTCATCCAAGGGATTCATTACATCTTTGCTTTTTCCCCAGACCACACTATATAGTCCAATGACGATGAAAATTGCTCCGATTATACTGCATATTCATAACAGTACCCTCTAAAACGTTAATTACTTGTTAATTATAATTATCTTAGTTATTTACATAATAGAAATAAATGTTAATTACCTTCCGAGGTGGATCTTCTCAGCCAAAACAAGGGCACCAAGGAATGAAGTAATAACCATACACATAGGACTAAACGATGTCGTAAACACAGGGCCACGTTGCTTTATCACGATACTTTGTATGTAATACGCGATGCCTGAACAAACCACTCCCTAAATATCACACATAATAATAAGGTTTATTACACTCAATTGATCAAAACTAATCAGCTACTAATAGATGGTTAACTTACGGAGTAAACGGCTGCGAGTGTCCCAGAATCCATGCCAATTTTCCAGGCGCTTAAGTCACGGACAAATATCATCGAAACCGCAAAGTTTAAAATCGATCCGATCCCACATATCAACGTCACTAGAGATAGCTCAGCCGGTATAGTTTTAATGTGAACGACTGTGAAAAGAATATTTATTTTTATGATTATAAAACCGTCTAATGCATATTTGTTTTTATTTAAAAGGAAATCAAAAATGTTAATTAATTAGTTATAGTTACCTGTAAAATGAAGAAAGCAGCCCAAGTGGAGATACTTCCCATTATGGCTAAGGTTCCGGTGACCCAGTGCTGGCCAGTGGCTGTGGTTGAGCCACCGTGGAAGGAAGAATGTGCAGCTTTCACGATTTCGATGGCAGGACCTTTGTACAAAGTCATTACCATTGCTCCTCCCAACGTTATTACCGTTCCTACCACTTTTGCAATACTGTGTATCTTTCTAAAGTTCACTGTTCTAGCCTGATTTAATATTGAAATTTGGCGTTAGAACAATTATTAAATGGTTTAGACGCCAAAACAAAAGCTCTTATGAATTTGAATCATTTTACAAAGATGTTTAGACATTATATTTTAAAATTTAATTAGAGATATGAATATTTCAAAATAATGAATGGCAAATGTAATCTCTCTATAAGCAGAAGATAGTTTACGGAAGTGTTAAGGTACCTGAAAATGAGGGCGAGAATGAAGGTAACGGCGGGAAGTGCATTGGTAAAGGCAGAAGTGTATGATGCTGACGTGGATTTCAATCCTATGTAGTAGAAGTTCTGGTCCATAAGGGGTCTGAAATCATATAACCAAACATTTACTTTATTATTTTTAATTATGATAGCCTTTTCACATCATCTTTTGGTTTGTATAATTAAGTAGATTGCTTTTTCGAAAGATGAAAAAGGAAACGTTTACGTAGGATAGCACAAATCAATTTTCACATTAAAGATGTTTGTTGTGGATGATGATCTCATTTCCAATATATATCATCATCAGTTTCACTTTTTTACAATATCGCGGTAGAAATCTGGATCCAAATAGTAAATTTTGAAACGCTTATATTTATTTGTAATTGATATCATAAATAAAATGATAATTTATTTGTTAATCAATTTTTTTAAAAATTATGTGAGTATTTCTTCACTCTTTTAAAAAAAGAAAGAGAGTATTTCTTCTCTCTATATAGTACCCGAACAAGCGGCCATAAAAAATATTGTAACGTACCCAAACTCATGAATTTGCAACAACAACTATTAATCCATAAATATCTTTCGATTTTTCTAACCATTTATTTCGATTTTCTAACCATTTTATAAGATTAATCTAATAGTCCATATCTAAATAAACAAAATAGTCTTTTCTATAATCAAATCCTTACTAAGTCGAAACCATATATGTTAATCAGAAGGTGTATATTATTATTTTGACAAAAAAGGTGTGTATTATTGATAAAATTTAAAACATGGTTCATTGAACTCGTTCGTATATGTACATATGTATCTGTTCAATATATATGTCTATACACATATATGTTAAAGATCACAATCACTGAAAAATTAAAGTTAAATGAACCAGACTTTTTCTAATTGTAAAGAAAAAGATGGCTTCTTAATGAAAGAGACTTACTCTAGTATTCCAAGAGCAAGAAGCCTATAGAAAATTGGTAGTGTCATCTTAGGCCTAATTTTCCTGGAAACACACAATGATTAAGAGAATTACTCATCTATGCAGTTATATTCGATCCTACTTCCCTAGATATATTCTTATACTGATTGATACGATACCTCTCGAAAGCTAGAGCAAAGGAGCCATGACCAGCGTGGCAACGATATGACGGTATGTGGCAAGGACCCAATGGTCCATGCCATGCTTGAAAGAGACCATGGTAATGATGTACATGCCTGCATACCCAAATTGCAGTGATATTATCGCTAATATCGGCTTCAATTTCTCCATGCTTCCACTTGCACCTTTCATCTTTGTTTGTTGAAAAGTATGTTAATACTCAATAAATCGATACTATATCTCTAGTTATATAACACTACTATGTATCTATGCTATGTATAGAAGATCTCTGCCCTACTTCCTTTATATAGGGGAGAGATGTTTGGTGAGTGATGAGGTAAGCTCAATTTGCTTGAGGCAGGCAAAACCTAATGGAGAATGACTCCTTTTTATAGTCGGGCAAAAGTTGGATTAAAGGATACACTCATTATTTTGTTCACTTAATAATACGTATACGCATCTTTTGGAGTATTTTAATGCACTACATGAGTTAGAGATGTAATAACTAACAGAAAAATATGTGTCTTACATATTTTACTTTTACATATGCACGTCAGCATATCTTTCATGAGAATTCATTTTGGAATTTCTTTCTAACTCTCTTTTTTCTCAAACGGCTTCAAGAAAAAGAATTTTAAGCTATTTTATTTAAAGAACGATGTATATACATGCATGTAGTGCTTGTTATTCCTTTCAATGCGTAACACGTGTTTGCATTATATTAAAGTTGAAATATCACATAGTTTTCTCCATTTATTTGATATCAAGTAGTAGGTTAGGTGGTAGGATGATTGTGTGTGCATAACAATAGAGTACAGAAATATATTTGTAATTATCTCCAGATTTCTGTCTAGTATTTTTATTCTTCCACAAACAACTTTTCTTCTCATTCTATCAATTCCTTACGGCGTGAATAAAAACAACAATGTTATTCTTTCAGAAATAACCTAACTTCTTATTCTATCAACTCTTCATAGTGTTTTCCAAACAAGAGTGTAACTTAAATCATAACCGTGTTATAACCTTTCGATAACAAAACAGTGTTATAACCAGAAAATTGAAGAACTGCATAATATTTTGTAGAATCATTTAATGTAGACTAATCCAAATCTTTTATATATTATTTCTATACTATTAAACTTTTGATGTAGAATCATTTTCTTAAGAAGTTTAAAAGCAACCGGCTGATAGTTTAGAGGTTTAACCATTTAGGGCATGTTCGTTTCACCATCCAGATGACTCATCTGGATGGAGATTAAGAGTTTTGTTTGTTTAGGCACTAAAAGTACAATCCATCTGGATGACTCATCTGAATGACTTTAAAATTTTAGGCTTAATTTTAGAGTCCATCCGCTCAACCAATTTGGATCATCTCGATGAAGATGGTTCTGTCAAAATGGTATAATGTCTATTATACCCCTTATACATTTAATAATTACAAGCTTAAAGATAATATCATTTTTCACTCACGAAAAATTACAAGACCGTATTTTCCTACTAAAATAAAAAATATATTTTTCGCTAAAACCACACAAAAATATTTTTTCCGCCAAAAACAAAAAAAATTTCTGCAAAATAGCAAAAACGCATTTTCCCGCCAAAAACCACAAAATGTTTTTTTACCGCCAAAACCGTAAAAACACGTTTTACCGCAAAACCGTAAAATGCATTTTCCCATAAAAACATGTTTTCCCGCCAAAACAGCAAAAAACATGTTTTCCCGCTAACAACAAAACACATTTCTCGCAAAACTGCAAAAACGCGTTTTCCCGCCAAATGTGTTTTTTCGCCAAAACGCGTTGTCTCGCCAAAATCACAAAAACATGTTTTCTCGCCAAAACCGCAAAAACGCGTTTTCCCGCCAAACGCGTTTTCTCACCAAAACCGTAAAAACACATTTTCTCACCAAAACCGCAAAACACGTTTTCTCGCCAAAACCGCAAAATGCGTTTTCCCGCCAAAACCGCAAAAAATGCGTTTCCCCGCGAAACCACAAAAACAAGTTTTCCCGCCAAAATCGCAAAAACGCGTTTTCTCGCCAAAACCGCAAAACCGCGTTTTTCTGCCAAAACCGCAAAAACGCGTTTTTCCGCCAAAACGCGTTTTCCCGCCAAAACCGCAAAATGCGTTCCCCGCGAAAACCAAAAAAACGAGTTTTCCCGCCAAAATCGCAAACACGCGTTTTTCCTGCCAAAACCGCAAAAACGCGTTTTCTCACCAGAACCGCAAAAACGGGTTTTCTCGCCAAAACCACAAAAATGTGTTTTTCCGCCAAAACCGCAAAAATGTGTTTTCTTGCAAAAATGCAAAACACGTTTTCCCGCCAAAACCGTAAACAAATGTTTTTCCACCAAAACCGCAAAAACGTGTTTTCCGCCAAAACACATTTTCTCGCCAGAACCGTAAAAACGCGTTTTCTCGCCAAAACCACAAAAAATTATTTTTCCGCCAAACTGCAAAAACGTGTTTTCTTGCAAAACTGCAAAAACGCGTTTTCCCGCCAAAACCGTAAACAAATGTTTTTCCGCAAAAAACACACGTTTTTCCGCAAAATCATGTTTTCTCGCCAAAACTGTAAAAACGCGTTTTTCCATTTGTTCAAATTATCACAAAAGAGAAAGTATTGAGAAATATATAGAGTTTTGTAAAATTTGAATTTATTTCATATAAATAAAATTTATATGAAATAAAAATTTATAAATGTCAAAATACTAATTTTAAATTAATTTTAGTGTAAATATATTTTAGAAGAAATAATAAAAATTAGTATAGTTAAAATCAATATCAAACATATGATTAAATCAAAATAGAGTACATTTGTAATTGTTTATTAAACTCATCTGGATGGAGATGAGAAACGAACATAAAATCATTCGGATGACTCATCTAGATGGCTTATCTAGATGGAAAAACGAACAACCCTTAAAATCTGATGGATCATCTAGATAGATCACATAAATGGATCATCCGGATGGAAATGACAAATGGAGAAACGAACAGCCCCTTAATCACACTGCAATCCACAACAAATTAATCATAGTAGTCTAGAAGAGATCAAAATCGCAGAGACCAATGTTAACAGCACAATCTGTGAGAGTAGAGTTAAGATAAGACGAAAGATAGAAAGATTGTCGTACTAAACTAAAGAGAAAAATTATAGGCTTTTTGCTATCTAATCAAATTAGAAAGTGAAATTAAGTAGATGATATTGATTTTGACATAATGAAGAATCTAACATTTACTTTTAAAGTGAGCCGGTTATACTCTTTTCAATTGCAGTTACCCCGGTAAATATGATGTATCACAATAATATATGGTCAAGAGTCACCAAAAATTATCCTATATGAAAGAAGAAAGAGACATCTACGTTACACATTTATTAAACAATATACAATGGTTGTTCTATTCCATATCGCCGAAGTAGTATAGGAGGACTCAAAGCATACCCACATTCCTTAAATACTAAACAATACACCAACCCCAACTCCTAAAATACTAAACCCTAATTAGTAAATCATAAACCTATATATGAACTATGATCACGTGGCTAAATGACAGTAAAATAAATAGATAAAATAAGTTTTTCACTAAAGAATGTATTCTATATCACTAAAGTAGTATATGACTATAAACCCACACATAACTCCTACATACTAAACCCAGCCTCAACTTTTAAATATTAAACCCTAAACTCTCACCATAATCACTAAACTCTAAACCCAAATATAAACCCTAAACCCAAATATCAACCATAAACCCAAATAGAATGGAACAAAATAAATAGTATAGTACATATTGGAGAAATTATGGAAATGTCTATATTTGCATGTACGAAGGTAATGTTGACCCAAACCTCAACCATCATCTTCCAAATACTAACTCTAAACTCTAAATCATAATCACTAAACCATAAACCCAATTATCAAAATCATAAAATACTACATAATATTATGTAATCTTAATTCTTAAACTATATTACATAATATTAGACTATATAATATAAACTATTCATTGTGATAATCTACTTTTAAAATGTAAACATAATCATTAAAATATAATAACGTAAATTTGTATGAAGCTTGTATTAGTGTTGTTAAGTAAATGCTAAAAAATAATTTGTAAATATTTACTTTTGATCATAAACCAAGATTCATATCAATGACACAACAACAAAACATAACTTATGCTTATATACGGTAGAATAGCATTTATATTTGATGTTCATCAAATGGAATAGAAATAAAAAAATATTACATTGCTTAGAAGAATCGAAGAGACTATAGATGGCAAGCTTGAGGAGAAGAGAAAAGTGGTATTCCTATATTTTTTGGGTTTTCTTAAAATTTCCATTACAAACATGAGAACTGTTGAATTTGAAGAGCAAGACAGACTATTATGTTTCATATAATATAGAAATATGTGAACTAAATAGCGTATATTTTAAATAGTATGGCAATCCAAAAATATGTACACAAGTATGTAAGTATCTCCTTCCTCGTCTTCACCAACCATGATTCTGCAATTTCATATTCATCTTGACTTCGTCACCTTTTTTTTTATTTCGTCATCTTTCTCATCTTCGTCAATTGATTCTTCACCCAACTCTTCGTTTTCTCATTTTAAGGATGCAATTCTTCAAGTGGTACAAATCTGGGAAGATGGTGGCAGCAATGTATTCATTGTATGAAAAAACCAAAGATCTAAGAGGAAGAGGAAGAAACAGAGAAGAAGAAAAAAATAAAATAAATTGTTATGAGAGAGTGTGTGACTATCAAATGGACACGAACTATTTTGGAAACATAATAGTTATTACTTATTTATTTCTGTTAGCAGGTTTTACCAGTTATAATAAAGTTAATATAGCAAATATTACATAAAATAAATGAAAATAGTGAAAGATAGAGTTTTTGGTTATGGACTAAATTATAATTTTTTTTATGGTCATACAATGCAATTTTCCCAAATTATACACACCTTGTCTAAAACAGTGACCAGAGCCACCAGAGAAAAATCCATCTTTGTAGCTCCAATCATTACGTCTAACAACTTAGAACATAATTTTGTTGAACATAAGAGATTAAATACAAATTAATTTCGACTTTCAATAGGTTTCATAAAGCCTCAATAACATCAATTCCTGTTGACTAATGATACTTTACACTTTCGCTGCATTCAGTTAACCTAAGATCATATCTAGGTGATCAATCCAATTTAATCAATAAGAACAATATAAATGAAGAAGTCTATTAAAGTTTCTCTAATCAAATTACCCTAAACATTCCTTCCTTTGAAAAACCTAATTATGAAGTTACTTAGAAAAAAAATAATACAAAGTTAATGATAAAGTATATATAATTAAATAAAAGACATAAAAATTAAGATTCAAAAAGATTCTCTCGTCTATTCATAGCTCTAAAACTATATTTAAATTAAAATATAAACATACCAAAATAATGGTATTTAGTAGTTGACCTGTACGTAAGCTATAAATTTTGTAAATTCATTACTTGATAATGAATACTTAATTTTTGAGATAAACATTACAAATATAAACCGTATAGAAAGTATTGATTCCTAGCTTAGCCAATAAATCGTGATTGGATCATGATGACAATACCGAGCTCACGAAGAAGCTCCTTAACCCAGATAAGTTCCTTCGTGATGGCTTGCATAGCACGGAACTCTGCTTCCGTTGACGACAAAGAGATAACCTCCCGTTTCTTAGTTTTCCAGGCAATAGGTGAAGTCCCAAACTGAATTATCCAACCGGTTAGAGAACGACGAGTTAGGGGACATGCACCTTAGTCCGCATCACACCAACCGGTTAAAGAAACGTGTTGGCCCAAAATAGAACTCCCTGTCCAACAGTCCCTTTTAGATATTGAACGGTTTTTAGAGCAGCCAGCCAATGTTCTTCGCGAGGTTGTTGCATGAATTGTGATATAATATGAACAGAATACGCAAGATCAGGGCGAGTTGCTAGAAGATAGATTAGACGCCCCGTTAATCGCCGAAAACGTTCTGGATCAGTAAGTAAGTCTCCATGAGCTGAGCTTAATTTATGATTCTGATCCATAGGTGAGCCGGCTGGTTTTGCACCCAAGCAGGCCGCATTCTGTTATGATTTCGAGAGTATATTTTCTTTGGCAAAGATAGATACCTTGAGTGCTACGAGCTACTTCCAGTCCAAGAAAGTATTTGAGTGCACCAAGGTCTTTCATATAAAAACATGTTGATAAATATACTTTGAATGAATGGATTGCTGAGGTTGAATTGCCTGAGATAATTAGATCGTCCACATAGACCAAAATCCTTAGAGTAACGTCGTTCCTTGAGTAGACAAACAACGAGTAATCAGAATGAGTTTGAGAAAACCCATACTTAAGAAGGGCCTCGACAAGCTTTGCGAACCAAAATATTGGTGCTTGTTTAAGACCATATAGTGATTTTCGAAGCCTACAAACACGTGTATCATGCGGATTTGAAAAACCAAGAGGCATCTTGATATAAACTTCTTCTTGGAGATCTCCATGAAGAAAAGCATTATGAACATCCATCTGATGGATCTCATGATTCTTTTTCGCAGCAAGATCAAGAAATAACCTAACTGTTATCATCTTGGCCACTGGTGAAAAAGTTTCCGTGTAGTCCAGTCCCTCTTTTTGATTATTACCCAAAATCACCAGAACGAGACTTAAAACGTTCAATCTTTCCATCCGCAACAAATTTTTATTGTGTAGACCCATTTTGTTCCAAGAACCTTTTTGTCTGGTGGTAATTTCTGAAGATTCCGCACGTTATGTTGTCTTTCAAGAGCATCAATTTCTGATCTCATAGACTCTCGCCATACTTTGTGTTCATTGCTTCTTTAAAGCTTCTTGGTTCAACATTGGTTGTCAATGCAACGAGATAGCTGCAATGCATGGGAGAAAACCGGTCATAGGATAAATAATCTGAGAGAGGAAACAACGAACCTGAGGATAGCTGTGGTATTGACGGACGGAAGAGAAAGAGTAGGGATTGTGGTAACCGTGTTAATCACGAAATCTCGGAATCTAGATGATGGAATGCGTGTCCTAATGTCCTCGGACAAGAGGATTTTGCTACTGTTCTGTTTCTAATTGGTTCATGGTTTTCTTGATCAGTCGGAGGAGCAGATGTCATACCAGAATTTTCTTTGATGACAGGTGTCTCTATACTTTCATCACTTCCCGGAGAAGATAATGTTATCGGAGGTGAGACTTGTGTTGATCCTGCGGATTCTTCACAGCATATGGAATATGTTCTCTTGGAATGTAACGTCTCGTGATATTACGACCGTTTCTTTCTCGAGATCGAAAAGCTTCCATCCTTTAGTACCAGAAGGATAACCAATAAGTATACACCTGCGACTTCGTGTTGCAAATTTGTCTCCGTTGGTGTTTTTGTTATGAGCATACGCTAGACAACCAAGAACTCTGAGGTGAGAATTCGTAGGAGGCTGACCATGTAAGAGTTCGAACAGAGTTTTTATGCTTGAGTAATGGCGATGGTGTGCGGTTGATAAGGTGTGCTGCTGTTAAGACGCATTCTCCCCAAAATTCTATTGGCAAATTAGCTTGAAACCCTCAACGCACGCGCAATGTTAAGTATATGCCTATGCTTTCGCTCAGCCCTTCCATTCTGTTTGCGGTGTATAGACACATGAAGTCTCATGGACCACCCTGTTTACGAAAAATTGTTTAAGGCTCATAAACTCTGTTCCGTTATCGCTTCGCAGGGTCTTGATTTTCTTAGAATATTGTCTCTCTATCAAGGCCATGAAATCTTTGATTGGCTGAGAAACCAAAGTCTTATTAGGGAGAAGATACAGCCATATGGCTCGGTAATAGTCATCAACAATAGTGAGGAAGTAACGAGAGCCACAAAGTGTTGTAGTTCGATATGGACCCAAAGATCACAGTGGATTAAATCAAAAACCTCTTTTGCATTATGACTACTATCTGAAAAACTCTGACGAGTTTGTTTATCTCTAATAAAAATATCACAATTCTTAATAAGATGTTCATTGTTTTGTGAACCACGAATTTTCGAAAGCAGAACCATGCCCGTGATACGAGAAGAAGGATGACCAAGACGTCGATGCCATAACACTGAATCTAATAAGACAGTCGTCTGGAGTGATGTCAAAGTCTCGATTCCTCGAAAACGGTACAATCCCATCTCCTTCTCTTTCACTCGCTCCAATCAGCATCCTCGAGGTACGGTCCTGCAATATCATGAGTTTATCAGTAACTTGTCCTACTAAGAAATTATTTGTAACTAGTTGTCAAAAGAGATAAGATTTGTATGGAATCCCGCCACGTAATACACATTGTTAATGTATAATGTGGACGTTAATTGAACTGTTCCTTGCTTAGAAGCCATTGCTTCGAGCCTGCCGGTAACAAGACTGGTATAGGTGTGATATCACGGATATTCTTCATTATGCTTAGACATCCTGTCATGTGATGTGTGGCGTCTGTATCCATGATCCATACGCATTCATCTCCCTTACCCTTTAGATGCATTGTGTTAGTTGTGCCTTTGTCGATTAGCTTTTGAACAATGCTCCACTTTTCATCGGTAATCCTGGTAAGTCCCATGCGATCAGCGTCACTGATAGTTACGTTGGCCTTGATCTTCGAGGTATCAGTTTTTGCAACCGTAGCTGTATTAGCCTTTGGTAGAGTTGATTTGTTTTGTATGTTCCGGTTAGGAGTTCTGTTTTTAGGTCGATCTTCCCACCAATCAGGATAACCAATAATTGAGAAACAACCTGAGGCTTCATGTCCTGTACGCCCACATGCCGTGCACTATCGAGATGGATCTTTATTCCATGGTCGAGAGACCTCTTTGCATTCGTGTTATTGGGTCTTGAGAATCCAGTTGATGATCGAGCTTGAGATGAGAAGCCCATTATAGGTGTCTCCGGTATGATGGTTGAGCGGATTATTTTTTTTTGTGATACAATTTGATATACGCTATCGAGATCTTGAAGAGGAGATATAGCGCATATTTTGATCGTATAACTCCATGAGTAGCATCATCTAATCCCGGTAAGAAATCATGAACACGAAGAGTTTCTGTTTCTTTTCTCGGGCAAAATTTAGATCACATTCGCAATTGCCACAACTACATTGTTTTGTATTCATGCAGTCGGCAATACCATCCCATATTTTGGTTAGTCTTCCGAAATATTCATCTATCGGAGACCCGTTTTGTTTGCAGTTTGCTAAAGAATTTAGTAGTTGCTGAAGACGTGCTCCGCTTTTGATTGAGAAACGCTTCTGATGATTTCCCAGAGGTCTTTTGCGATTTCTCTTGTCGAAATTGATGATCTGATCTTTGGTTCAATGGTTTGTTTTATCCAACCTACAATGAGATGATTGTTTGCTATCCAATCTTCAAGATAGGGTGAATCGGCTGCCGGTTTAGGAAGACTGCCGTTAAGAAAGCCAAATTTCTTCCGTGAGCTGATGGCCATACAGAAGTTGATTGCCCATTCGTCATAGTTTAATCCATTGAGAAGCGGTTGTGAGATTACAGCTCCAGGATTATCATTCGATGACAAATCGTATGGGGAGATGATTATGTATTTGAGATCGTTTGTTGCTGTCGTGATAGACATCTTGAATAAATTTTTAAATTCCTATTGCTCTGGCATCGAGAGCTAATGATTATGGGTTGCTCTGATACCATGATAAATTCTAGTTTGAGATCAAAGTAAGTTATGTTTTATTGATGAACAAGATGAGTATTTATACCCATACAATAAATCAAAGACCAAAGACAAATAGGAAAACTTATAAAACTAAGAAATCATATAAAACTTTATCTTATCCTAAATCGTATAAATCCTAACTTAGCCAATAAATCCAAATAAGTTTCTTGATAGATCGAATATCAAATCTCTTAACGAAAACTGCGTATTCATGTGTCTAACCGTAAGTGCAACTCGTACCTTTAATAAGATTAAATAAACAAAAGAAGAGATTCCCTTAACCTTTTTTTGTGGAACAACAAAGAGATTCCCTTATCCATTAAACACGAAATACCAACACTTAGACATATGTTTTGGTTACAACCGTATATATCGTGTCTCTTGCGAAATAGGATCCTCAATTTATGCTAGAATTAAATGATTATAATCAGAAGTTGCTTATACGAATATATACTGTAATAAACAATCAAATAGTTAGAAACTAAGGGCCAAATTGTTTTTTCACTACCACTTGCATAACGTAGCTTTTATAATTGATAGTAGTTGTTAGTGTCTTACAACAATCACAAAAAATGTTATATACCACTTTAAACCGTTACAAACATCTTAAAATCAAAAGTTGGTTCTCACTAGTATTTACGGTTGCAGATGGTTACAAGTGGATAAATAAATATTTTAAAAATAATAATAAAAAATAATAATTGAAAGATCATATATTAGTTTTAAGTTAACTAACAATATCATATTTTTTTAATAAAAACTTTAAACTAATATTTTTTCACTATTATTTGTAAACATTAATATATATATACATATATAAACGAAATAACATATTCTTTTAAAAGTTCTATTATAAATTTTCAAAACAAATCTTATTGAAATTATAAATTTCATCTAAACTAATAATAAAAAAATAAATAAATATTGTTATTAATTTTATTATATTAATAATCATAATATTTTATCATTATGTATGTTTTGATATTTTTATAATGTTATATTATATTAATATTAATATTTTATTATTATATTGTTGCAACATTTCATAATTATATAGTTATAAATATCTCACAAATGCACTAATTTCTAACCGTTGTACCAGTCATACAAAACCGTTTAAACACTATAAATCACAGTCATCCACATCTACAAACTCTCACAACCGCACCCGCAACTATTACATTTCAAACAGTCGGATTCTAAGAGTAAACATTAATTTATCAAAGGTTATTTAGGTTGAGGACGAAAATATCATAATTACAACATCTATTTCAGAATTACTCAAACTTTTATTCTATAACTAAGTAATAATTCGCGCCATAAGCATAATTAAATATTTTATTAAGATATATGTTAAATACATAAGCTTTTTCTTTAAAGTATTTTAAAATAGTAACAAAATATATTTAAATATATTTATGATTTAATGAACTGTTAAATTCAATTCAGTTCAAGTATGATATTATTTCCAAAATTTTGAAACTCAAAAATAGTTATTTCTTTTTAATTTTATATAATTTAATTAAAATGATATTAAAATAGACACACACCACACACACAAATATATATATATATATATATATATATATATATATATATAATTGTAATATCTATTAAATGATATTTCTACTCATATGAGTTATGATCATTTATGTATTTTTATAATAAAACATTCAAATTATTTAGAAAAAAAAATTCAATGTGAGACTTTAACAGTTTAGTATAAAATGTTTTTTAAAATCTAAAATATGACAAATATGAAAAACTAAATTTATTATATGGTAAGTGTGTTTGTTTAATTTATTTTATAATATAACATAAACAAAATGATAGAAAATATAAAACTGGTATCAATTTTTTTTATTCAATATTATTAATTATTTTCTATATTTTAAATAAAATTAATTAATTTGCACCCTCCGCATAATTATATATTTTAATAAAATATAGATTAAATACATAAATTTATTTATTTAAAATATTTTAAAATAACAAAATATAGTTAAATATACATTAATGATTAATTGTAAAATTTAAATGTTTTAAAAAATTTAATATATAAAAAATATGAAAAGCAAAATTTTATTTGATGTTTAATGTGATTTTTAATCTATTTTGGTAGCATTAAAATGATAAAGTTTATAAAAATTGTTATCAAGTTTTTTTGTTCAATATCATTAATTATATTATATATTTTGAATCATATCATGTAATTTTGTACATTTTATTTAAGGAATGTGTGATGTGAGAATCCATATAGTAATGATATATCAATTTTTTTGTGAAAATAATCGTGGTGATGAAATATTAGCCATTTTTATGCGAATCATTGGAGTGATTATACATTAGTATTGTTCCCCAAATGTGTATCAAATAATATATTGGGAATATCCTGAAAAAGAAGGAATATAATCAAAATATTAACAAGAGGGCGAAAGAAGACAGAGAGGGGAAGTGCTAAGTTTAAGTGGATCTCTCGCTAAACAATATTGCAAATACCCTTTAATATTTTATTGTAAATTATGAGAGTGTGTATTTGTTGTTATTTTCCTCTTTTTAATTGTTTAATAAGAAGTAGCCTTTTGACACATTGACCACCAAATGCTTTTTAGTGCTCCTCCGTGACGCAATTAATTTCCTTTTCATTCTCATAATAACTTTCGTTTATTATTCCAACTTTTATTTTTCAATAATCTCTTTCAAACCATTTAAAGAAAGGATATGATTTACAAATAAACAATAATCTAAAATTATACTTTTTATATTTGAGGGAAAACGTGAATAGAACTGTGTCTATAACTAAAGCAAAAGTCTAACTGCAAAATAATTATACTTTACACATATTTCACAGAAATATTTGTTTCGGGAACCATATTATTTTATGTTAAGCAAAAGAAAAATAGAATCTAAAAAAAAAGAGAAATAGAAGACATCGTTTGGTGGTGCGAGGAGTGGATTCCATACTGTCTATGCTAAAGGGTGTAATCATTGTCTTGTTAGACGAATTTTAAATTTATTTATATTATTTTGCTTTTTACTGTTTTAGTCACTTAATTATTGATAGATATTACTCAGATATGAATATAAAAAGAATACGACAATCAAAATTCGCTAGATTTGCAGATATGCTCTACTGGAGATGAATTTCGTTGCTCAAAGTGAAAACTCAAACGGATACCACTTTCATTAAGAATTCAGAAAATACCAAGTAAAAACAATTTGTTAATTAAGAATCTTTTAAACAATTTGTCTAGATCTGTTTAATCTGATTTACTCAACGTCACACAAGAATTGAGACGGACCAATTCTTAATCTACCCAAAGCACAAATATGGAGATGTTCTACCAATTGCCCTTAAAAACATTCGCAGTTCAGAACACCCTCTTGAACTCGATAATGATATATCCCCCAAAGGCTTAACCAGGTTAAACAACCTAACCTTCTATATATACTCAGATAAACTAGTGACTTATGCAGATGTCATGCAAGATTAGAGCACATAAATCTTGATACAATCAAATCCACGGTACAAAGGGAGCTTGTGATCGGAATAACACATGTTAACATCGAGAAATGATTTTGTGATTCATGCTTAATCGGAAAACAAACATACTGTCTGATAAAAACACTAGAATATTGAGAGAGAATAAGTGAGAGCTAGAAAACTTACTTCGACTTCTAAGCTGAATGGTCCGTAGCAAATCAATGACTTTCTGCAGGTCATCAACAAGCTTTGGCGGTCGCTGAACTCCCCCAATTCCTCTGCCCGCCTTGCAATCTTTGATCAGAATGGTAGGGTGACCTGTGACATCTTCATCACCTTCTCGAGTAGGAACATTGCGCTGAGAGTGGAGAAGCTGTTGAATGAGAGTCGGAAACCCTATCCTTCGTTAAGAATCATCAGCAGTATTGGCCATAGCCAAAAGTTGTTCATAAACAATGATTCCGAAGTGAGGCCTTTTCTTATGATGAAGAGCATACAGGTACTTCAGCCGATCAGGGTTCATGTTAGTGTTATTCACTGTTGGCATCCAATTTGAACAGCACAGTTTGTGCAAGACCTGATTTGTGGCAGTGAGAAACTTGGAGCACATGCCTTCCCACCTTCGATGATGCCCATTTGTGAGAAAGGACACAACTTTATCAAGATTTTAGGAGTACATATCATAGTTGCAGTCTCCAGGAGAAAGCTCATAGAGAAGATCTATGATACTGGGAGAGACCTCATACATATCACCACGCACATACACCACAACTCCTCCAGTAATCTCTCTAGCATCTCCAAGATTTGCCAGAAATTCCCATATGAGATTAGGCACAAACGGATCAGCATCTATGACAGTATATACCATATCGGCATTGATAACAACTTCCTTTACATCCTGAAGATTCGCAACATCCAGTGGGAGATACTTCTGAAGAATGAATTTCTTGTTCTTGAATTTGAGATACCTGTCATATGCTGCATCCGTGAAGAACTTAGAGCTGTAAGGTGCAGATAGAGGTTTGTACATCTCCGGTTGTGATTGCAGAGACTCAACAAACCGCTGACGATGAGCCTCGTATCTTGGACCTTTTGGTTGAAAAGTATGATGAACACCAGTGGTGTGTTGACGACTCGATCCACCAGTCTCATAGCGAGATCTCTTCTTAGTGCTGCGAGAATCTTGATCCAGAGAGTTTGAGACAGGATCTTGTGAAGAGGACGAACCGAATGTCTGTGACCTTGTACGGTGATGCATGTGGCCGAAATGGGTTGAGAGAGAGACGCCAAAACCTAAAACTTTCTTGTCACAAGGATTATTAATAAGCAAAGAACAAAATAAGGCCAAATTTATAAATGAGTTAGCCAACTCTTAAGAGGCCTAAGCAACATTTGGCAGTGATTCTATCCAGTAAGAACTCATGCATCAGCATCCCAAGCAATAGACACATTCGTGAGCAGTTGGTGAGCTAGTCTTGTCACCATGTCTCAAATAAATCACTTATAGCTTTACAATTTTGCACAATTCAGTGGTTAAAAGTTATCTTAGAAGAAAAGGACGAGTTCTTAAGTATACTTACCCCACATCACAGTCACATACGAATTAATCCAATGAACCAACTCCAATCTGTAGCTATTTCTCAGCCGAGTAGCTGTCACAGATCAGTTTACGTAGGAAGAGTCACACACTAACACATAGGTTTAACACAGTCACGTCACTTTTAGTATTCACTTCTTCCTCTTCAGTGAATCTTTTATGCCATCTTCTTCCAATGCTTTGTTCATCAGAAATACACAAGGTGTTTCTGCCCATTCAAAACAATGATCAACACCAGATTCAAAGTGGGGTGAACACCCTGATCCATGATGAATGTTTATCATACTAGGCCTTTGTATTTTTTTTTTTTAAAAAAACAGAAACATCAGAAACTGGAATTGTTTCTGCCCAATCAAGACATTGATCGACACCAGATTCAAAGTGGGGTGACACCCTGATCCAGGACGAGTGTCTATCACATTGGGGCCTTCTCGCTTGGAAAAATTCATGTGTTACTCTCACATACTTATGTGTTACTTCATCTAATCCAGACAGTGATCAGTACTTAGGTCAAAAATATGGTTGCATCCTGACCCTAAGATGAGTGTCTTTCTTAATAGGATTGTGTGACTGTGAAACCAAGATGTAGTTTGATCCTCTTTCCTAGGTAACATGGTTTTTTTTTATATTAAAAAGCAGTGACATGATATGTGATTGTTCAATCTAGAACTCACCTTTGATTCCAGACACTTTGTACTCAGGACTGAAGATCCACAATTCCCAGAGCTTTCGGAGACCCAAAAAGCAATTGAAATCGAGGGGCTTAGTAAAAATATCAGCTAGTTGATTTTCAGATGAGACATGTTCAATGACAACAAGTTTTAACTCAACCAACTCCCTCACAAAGTGGTGTCGAAGATCAACATGCTTTGTACGGGAGTGTTGAACAGGGTTCTTAGACAAATTTATGGCACTCATATTATCACAATGGACTGATAAAGGTTCAGAATTGATACCATAGTCCACAAGCATTTGTCTCATCCAAAGAAGTTGTGTACAACAGCTCCCTAGGGCAATGTACTCAGCTTCAGCTGTAGACAAGGAAACACAGTTTTGTTTCTTACTGTGCCATGACACTAAATTGTTCCCAAGGAAAAAACAGCCACCAGACGTACTCCTTCGATCATCGACACACCCTGCCCAATCTGCATCGCAATAACCTGCAAGATTCACATTAGTTTCAAATGTGTAGTGAAGACCAAACTCTAGTGTACCTTTCACATATTTGATCACACGTTTCACAGCTTTCATGTGTGATTCTTTTGGTGAGGATTGATAGCGAGCACATATACCAACGCTGAGGCATAGATCCGGACGACTTGCCGTGAGATAGAGCAAGCTACCAATCATGGCTCTATAGAGTTTCTCATCAACTTGTTGCCCTTCTTCGTCCCGTGAGAGCTTAGAGGTTGTGCTCATTGGAGTTCTTGAGGTCTTGCTGGTTTGCATACCAAATCGTTTCACCAGATTCTTGGCGTAAGTGCTTTGTGAGATGAAGATTCCATCTTTCATTTGTCTGATTTGTAAGCCAAGGAAGTAGTTCAACTCACCGACCATACTCATCTCAAATTCCTTGGTCATTGTTTTGACAAACTCGTCAACTAAGGCCTTTGATGTACTCCCAAATATGATGTCATCAACATAGACTTGAACAACCAGCAGATTCCCATTTAGGTGTTGTGTGAATAGAGTTTTATCAACTCCTCCTCTATTGAATTTGGCTGAGATCAGGAACTGCGTCAATCTCTCATACCAAGCTCTTGGAGCCTTGTTTAAGACCGTAGAGAGCTCTCTTAAGTCTGTAACATGATTCGGAAATGTGGATCCTCAAATCCTTTCGGTTGTGCCACATAGACTTCTTCTTGCAGTAAGCCATTAAGAAAGGCACTCTTGACATCCATCTGGTACAGTTTGATTCGAAGTTTGCAAGCTAGTCCGAGCAAGAGTCTGATTGATTCAAGACGAGCAACAGGAGCAAACGTTTCATCAAAGTCCACCCCCTCAATTTGTGAGTAACCTTGACCAACAAGTCTTGATTTGTTTCTGATTACATTTCCATGTTCATCAGTCTTATTCTTGTATATCCATTTGGTTCCTACCACATTTACATCATCAGGTCTTGGAACCAGATCCCAGACTTGAAGTCTCACAAACTGTTCCATCTCTTCCTGCATTGATGCTGTCCAGAATTCATCATTAAGAGCTTCTCGAATGTTTCGTGGTTCAATCTGAGAAATGAAGCACTCATGTTTAGCCAGTTCTGAGACAAAACATGCAAGCTTAACCATCTCCTTGAAGTCAATGTGTTTCTTGCGGGTTACCCTCTCATCAAATACTCCCCCAATCACATCACTTGACGAATGATTTTTGTGAACTTTAACGGTCTCGGACTGTCCCTCAGATTCATCCAGCTCAGCTTCCTCTGTAGGATCATGAGAAACCTCCTCTTCATGTGATATCTCCTGTGTAACACAGATATTTCTTTGTGTAGCACTGTCCTGGTAGAATCCGACTCGATCATCAAACACAACATTCACTTTGTCATCAATCATCTTGGTTCTTGAGTTGTACACCCGAAATGCACTACTATTTGTGGAATAACCAAGAAACATGCCCACATCACTCTTGGCATCGAACTTTCCAAGGTGATCCTTGTCATTGAGAATGTAACACAGGCATCCAAACACATGGCAGTAGCTGAGGTTTGGAGTCTTTCCTTTGAAAATCTGATAAGGAGTAGTCTTGGTCTTGGGTTTCACATAAACTCGATTGACGATATAGCAAGCTGTGTTAATTGCTTCAGCCCAGTATAGAGATGGTACATGATTTCCAGCCAGCATGGCTCTTGCCATTTCCTGCAATGTCTGTTCTTCCGTTCGACAACTCCATTTTGTTGAGGAGTTCTTGGAGCAGCATATTGATGTTGAATGCCCTGGTTTTGACAAAATTCATCGAACAGCTCGTTTTGGAATTCACCACCATGGTCACTTCTTATTTGAACAATTCCACCTTTTTCTTGCTTAAGTTGTAATGCCAGAATTCTGAAGCTCTCAATTGCATCTGATTTGTTCTTCAGAAACCTCACCCATGTATACCTAGAAAAATCATCCACTAACACAAAAATATATCGCTTTCCAGCAATACTTTCAGGTGAGATAGGACCCATAAGATCCATATGAACAAGTTCAAGAATTTGTTTTGAGTTAAACTGAGATACCTGTTTGTGTTGAACCTTGATTTGTTTTCCCTGGCAGCAGGCACCACATATGGAATTTGTATGATCTTCAAGATTTGGCACTCCTCGCACTACTTCAGCACGCACCAGTCTTGACAAGCCATGAATGTTCATGTGACCAAGTTTTCTATGCCACAGATCAGTTTGGGAATCTCTTGAAGATAAGCATTGTTCAGAGGATTTCCACATGTAGCAGTTGTTAGAGGAACGAAACCACATAACACAATATTCCCTTCATGATCCACAGCTTGGCATTCTTTACTGTTAAAGCTGACTTGCAATCCTTCATCACATAACTGACTGACACTGATGAGATTAGCCTTGAGACTCTCCACATAATAGACATTTGCTAGACGAGGTAAATCCACTCTCTCCATGACTCCTACTCCACGTATTCTACCTTGTCCTCCATCACCAAAAGTAACTTTACCTCCATGAAGGTCTTCGATTTAATCAAAAAATCACGATTTCCTGTCATGTGCCTTGAACATCCACTATCAAAGTACCATGGAATGTCATTATGGTTACTATTCTCTGCGGTAGTGTAAGCAACTCTTGCTACAACATTATTGACTCTCTCAGAAATTCATCTTCAGACATATGTGACACAGGCTTATCGATGTGTGACGCTTCTTTGGTGTCTTGTTCAATCAGCTCACTTATGATTGCCATGTTGCATTCAATTTCTTTCCCTGATCTCTGAGTTACCTTTGAAGATTCCTCACGTTTATGCTGAGAATGAGATCTGTTTCTAAATGTAGGATAAAGGTCTGTCTTGGAGATCCATACATAGCCAATCCTACTCGGTTCAATAAAACACTTATGTAAGCTCCATGGCCGTTGGTACTGACTCCTGCGAAAATTGCAGTGAGCTACCTTGTGTCCTGGCTTTCCACAGAAATGACATCCATTCTGTTTGAAAGATGATGACTTGCCTTTATGTCTCACATCTGACCCTTTACCGTCGGTGTCGTTTCTTGAATTAGGAGTGTTGGAGTGAGTCACACCTTTGAAAAACTTGACCTCTTTGTTAACTCATCATTAGGAATGCGAGTTCCTTGATATCCCAAACCAACAACATATCTTGGATTCTGTCCAAGAGACAGAATGTGATCTAAAGTGTCTGATCCGGTGTTGAGCATTCTTAACTTTTTGTAGTTCTCACTAAGCTCTCTCTGTAGAAGTTGACTTTTCTCAATCTCATCATTCAGTAACAGCCTTGTTTGATCATACCTTGTCTCTAAACTCTTTAAGTTGTATGATTGCTGAGATATTGTCTCTTCCAACTGCTGCAGATTTACCCTTTTTTCATCCTTTGGTGACTTCACTTCTGTCTTCTCTTCACTAGTAGGCTGCTCTAGCTCTAATATATTCATCTGTGCCTTGAGCATTGCCTTATCTTTGATTAACTGCAGGTTTTCGAGACTAAGCTCAGTAAATTTATCAAACAAACTGCGATACTCTTCCTTTAAATTCATTGTATCTTTCTCATGGTTCTCCTCTGAGTCTGTATCTGAATCAGAACTGATATGAGAGTCGTCATGTCCGACCAATGCCATGAAGTTCAGCAGTAGACCCTCATTATCACTGTTGTCTTCAGATTCTGTATCACTGAAACATACAAGAGACTTATCCTTCTTCAGATTGTTAGGGCACTCACTTCTAGTATGGCCAAACCCCTTGCACTCAATGCATTTAAGCTCTTTCCTCTTAGCTAGTGGACACTCATTCTTAAAATGACCATAGCCTTCGCATTCATGACATTGCAGCTCTTTCTTCCGATTCCCTTTTCCTGAGTCACTTCTACTAGCAGTGCGATCATTTTCTCTGGTGTGAGCTCGATTATTGTTACGATTTTGTCCCTTCTCCACACGTTTGATCATTTTGTTGAAATTTCTTGCCATAAGGCTCATGTTTTCTTCAATACGTTTGATTCGATCTCCTTCTTCCTTTTCTGCTGAAAAAGCTATTCCATTCTTTCCTTTAGTTGTTTCTTCAACATGTTCAAGATCATGAACTTTTAGGATACCAGCAAGTTGATCAAACTTCATTTCATCAGTGTTTACAGCAATTTTCAGAACCGCCTTGTATGCTTCAAATCTTGGAGGCAAGCACCGTAACACTTTCTTAACCAGTTTCTTCTCATTATACTTTTTTCCAAGAACCGAAGCTTCGTTAGCTATTGAACTGATTTTAGATATGAAACTCCCGATTGATTCATCATCCTCCATTCGCAAACTTTCGAACTTTGATGCAAGATGATCGATTCTTGTTCGTCTCACACTCGTATCTCCTTCAAAATGATTGACAAGTGTATCCCAAGCCTCCTTGGCAGATTCACATCCTTGTATAATTTTAAACTGATCCAGATCGACAGCTGAAAAGATGGTGGTAAGAGCTTTGGAATTGAATTTTGATGCAGCTTTATGAGAGTCAGTCCACCTCTCCTTGGGCTTTGGCACCAAACTTTTGTCTTCCAGAATCATGGTCGGAGCCGTCCATCCTTGCTCAACTGCAGTCCAAGCATCTTCATCAGTACCTCTTATGATATGTCGCATCCTCGCCTTCCAATGTCCAAAGTTCCCTCCGTCCAGCATGATTGGTTTTTGTAAAGCCACAAGTTCTTTCATGGTTTCCATGATTGTTGCAGGATCATAACCTGTAAGTAGACTATTTGTCTACAGAGGTGACCCGCTCTGATACCAAATGAAAACTCAAACGGATATCACTTTCAGAAAGAATTCAAAAAATACCAAGTAAAAACAATTTGTTAATTAAGAATCTTTTAAACAATTTATCTAGATCTGTTTAATCTGATTTACTCAACGTCACACAAGAATTGAGATGGACCAATTCTTAATCTACCCAAAGCAAAGATATGGAGATGTTCCACCAATTTCCCTTACAAACAATCGCAGTTCAGAACACCCTCTTGAACTCGATAATGATATATCCCCAAAGGCTTAACCAGGTTAAACAACCTAACCTTCTATATATACTCATCTTCGTATATCTCATGATTAGCATGAATCTATCCAAAATCTTCTTGTTTGTTGCCCGGAAGATCCTCCTAGATTCTTGGAACTCTATCTTCAGTTATAGATTCCTTCCCAGAATATCCACCTTGTGTGACTCACATCAGCTAGTGAGTTACTCGCATGTTCTCACACATCGTCTTCATTTTGTGTGACACATGTTATGACTTGTGTAACACGATGAGACATATGCTCAATCTAATGAGCTTACACAAAGTTTATCAAATGACATAATTAGTCTGATATATTCAGTGTCCAGTAACAAGAAAAACATCGGTTTAACGAGAAATAGTAGACATCATAAGAAAAATGAAAAAAATTGTATAATTGTAAAACAAAGTTATAGATTCAGTATCACTAAAGATGAACGGTAGTTTTATTTAACCATTCTTATACAATAGTATAATGTTTATAAATCCAGAAACTAAAACTTTCACTAGCATCACATAAATTGTATTATGTTTATATACGAAGATATATATATATATATAAATGAGTGCTGATGTTTATATAAAAAACATGTATTAAACGTTATATTAAATTCGAGGTGCAAGTTAAACACCTAATACAATTTATGATTTATAATATGTTTAGGAGTTAAATATGTTACCTAATAGGATTAAAAGTTATTATCTCTCTATATAAGAAGATGTCAAGCTGTGACATAGCTTGAAAGAATTTAGAAATTGAGAGCTTTAGTTTTTAATTTATTTGTTAAAGCAATTAAAAAATGTTTTAAAATCTTAATTTTGGAATTCTATATTTGGTATCAAAGCTAGCAAAATGATATTTTTCATATAAGAGAAGGTTTGAAATTCATGGGAGACTTTTCAAGTAATACACTAAAATCGAAAGACTATTAGGCCTCTTCAATCAAGTGACTGATGTTAACTTCAACAAAATATGCATATGGGCCATCATAGTGAAAAATCTACTTAATATACATAAAGTTTGGAGTATCATATTAACATCAACAAAAGAAGACGACAAAAACGATTTGGCAATAGCCATATTGTTCCAAACGATACCCAAAACCTTAGTACTAAAAGTGGGAGAGTTAGATATGGCGAAAAAGGTTTGGGATGCCATTAAAGCAAGACATGTTGGTGCAAAATGAGTTAAAATGGCCAGATTAGAGACATTAATGAAAGAGTTTAATAAACTTTAGATGAAGGACATCAAGAAAATAGATGAGTTCATAGGTTAGCTATTTGAGATTTCATCTAAGTCTGATGCCCTAGGAGAACAAATCGAAGAATCAAAACTTGTTAAGAAAGAGCCTTCGTCGAAGGAAATACATACATATCATGGCATCACTTGTGCAGGTGCTTGATCTTAAAACCACAAGTTTGAAGACATTATCGGTCGCTTGAAAGCTTATGAAGAACGGGTTTCCAAGGAAGATGAAACGCGAGAAGAGCAAAGAAAATTCAAGCATCTCATGAGTATTATGAAGAATATAGAAGAAACAGAGGACGAGAGACACTTAATAGGGGTGGGTTTATGGAAACAACAATGGGAGGGGGGGGGCATAAACACATCGATAATAACGTTTTTCCCATGTGACAAGATGGTCACTATGCCTCTACCTGTCTACTTAAATTACAAGAAGCACAAGAACAAGATAAAAATGATATACAAGACGCAGAAGTTTATGATGCATGAAGTATATTTAAACGAAGACAAGGTGGTGCCAAGCAAATTTGAGTCTCACACCGGAGAAAATAACATGTCATATTTAGATAACAAAGCAAGAAACGACATGATCGGAGATCGACAATATTTCACTAGGATAAACAAATTGTTACAGGAAAAGTGAAGTTTGGAGATGACACTGGCATATACATCAAGGGGAAAGGATCTATTGAGTTTACCGACAGAAACGGGGAATCAAGAACTATGTGCGAAGTCTATTACATCCCGAAACTAAAACCCAATATGATTAGTCTTGGACAAGCCACATAATTGGGGTGTGATATAAGGTTGAAAGGAGAGTGTTGGACTATGCATGAACAAGATGGAAAATTACTAGTCAAGGAAACACAATCAAAGAATCATCTGTATGAGGTCCAGATGGGAACAAAATACTCTATATGCCTACTATCAACAACAACTAGTGACTTAAGCAGATGTCATGCAAGATTAGAGAACATAAATCTTGATACAATCAAATCCACGGTACAAAGGGAGCTTGTGATCGGAATAACACATGTTAACATCGAGAAATGATTTTGTGATTCATGCTTAATCGGAAAACAAACAAGAAAAGCATTGCCACAAGCGACTTCGTATCGACCAAGTAAAGTACTTGGACTTAGTCATTGTGATATTTTTGGGCCTATAACACCAAGCACAGTTCCCGGAAACAAGTATGTATTTGTACTTATTGACGATCATTCTAGATACATGTGGATGGTCTTGCTAAAGGAGAAGAACTATGCTTTCGAGAATTCAAGAAGTTCAAAACATTAATGGAGCAAGATTCATGGAAAAGAATACAAAATTTTAGAACAAATAGAGGAGAAGAGTTTGTTTCTCAAGAATTCAATGAGTTCTGCGAAAACTCAGGAGTAAAACGGCATCTCACAGCTCTGTATACACCACAGCAGAACACCACAGCGGAACGGATCCGTGGAAGGACGTAACAGAAATCTAATGGAGATGACTCGAAGCAACCTAAAGCACATGCATATTCCAAACTATCTATGGGGGAGGAAATAAGACACTCAACATATCTTTTGAATCAAATTGCTACTAGGTTTCTCAAGGATGAAACTCCTTATGAAGCATTCCGAGGAAGGAACCCCAATCTCAGTCACCTACGAACTTTTGGATGCATAGGTTACGCAAAGATAGTAAAACCACACTTGAAAAAGCTTGAAGATAGGACGCATATGCTCTTCCATATAGGAAGAGAACCGGGATCCAAAGCGTATTGAATGTATGATTCGCAACCACAAAAGATAGTGGTTAGTCAAGATGTTATTTTTGATGAAAGCAAAGGATGGAACTGGAATCACAACAACTCATGACAGAGTATAACCATAATTTTCAGGATCAGTTTGGGTAAATTTGGGAATCATGGCATACATGAAAGTTCACACATTAATTTGAGTAATGAAGACTAATCATAAAAGAAATGAAGCATATATTGAAGTTATTGAAGGTACCACATCACACAAGAACTTTCTAGATGAAGAGAACAAAGAAGGACAACATGAATCCAAACCCAAACTAAGGAGATCACAGAGACAAAGCAATAAATCTAACTATCTAGAGGATAATGTACTTCTCTCTGAGGAAGAAGGAGTTTATTTGCTCATTTCTTTGAACAATAAACGGAGAGACTTTAGTGAGGCAAAGGAATCAAAGGAATGGACGCTTGCATGCGAAGATGAGATACACTCCATTACTAAAAATGAACTTGGATACTTTTAGATCTTCCAGCTGGAGCAAAAGCATTTGGTTTGAAGTGGGTGTTTAATCTTAAACGAAACTCAGATGGAAGTATCAACAAACATAAGGCCCGATTAGTCGCAAAAAAGATACATGCAGAGACATGAAATAGACTTTGATGAGGTATTCTCTCCAGTGGCTTGAATTGAGACAATCATATTTCTTACAAACCTTGCAGAATCACACGGTTGGAAAATACACCACCTTAATGTCAAGATGGCGTTTCTACATGAGGAGTTAAAAGAAATAATGTTTGTTACACAGCTGGAGGGTTTTAAATTGAAAGGATTTGAGAACAATGTCTACAGACTTGACAAAGCTTGCAAAATCACACGGTTGGGTAATACACCACTTTGATGTCAATTCTGTGAAGTATCCCAATTAAATCACCATAGAAGTTTTATGTTTCAGAAATTCTTAAAATCCTAATTGAACTCTAAATCTAACAAAGTAGCTACTCATACATAATTAAGCAAACATAAACTAAAGAATTGCATAAATAGATAGAGTAAGAAATACTAGAGCTTCAATACAAAATCTTTGAACTTCTCTCCAAAACTACTAAAAGTCTTATAAGAATAACTATGAAGTGTGGCAATGTGTAAGGTGGTGGTTTGCCTTAGACAATGGCAAAAGTTATAAATATTAGGTATACAGTCGGTCATGGTCAATCTTGTAATATGTTGAACTTCTAGGCTAGAGTCGGTCTTGAATCAAGTCGGGCCCATTTACTCAAACGGGTGTAGACCGATACCAAAGAAGATGTGTATATTGACACTTCTTCTCAATCTCGGCTCTGACTTGAGATTTCTTGAACAACTTCAAGTTTCTCATCTATAAGCTCTAAATGATCCATAATCTTCACATTGCTCCAAAACATACCTTGACCTGAAACGACTCTGAAATAAACTTCAAACATAACATAAAGACTCTAAATAGGACTTATAATATTTCTAAAAACAGGTAAATTCCATATATATTCTATGTTCTTGTCCACAGACGTAGAATACACCTTTGAAAGAGGTTTGAAAATGCAGGGACTCACATTCTTTTAAACTACCATCACCTCAACAACGTTGCAAGCCATATCGAAATCAATACCAACTTTAGATGTAGATTGTGTACTCTACATTGGCTTAACAACCATACCATCTAGCCAACAAATTAGCTAATACCGCCTGACTTACCCCATCTACTAACCTCATTTCTTACATAAAAGATGCAGACTTTACGCTTGGAGTATTGATCAAGGGACACATGTAATCTTACTCAAGCAAGTATCTGAACACACATGCAGTCTTCTTTGATCCCTTGATTCCCTCTTTCTTTGTTCTTTGGATATTTTTATCTTTTCTTTTTCTTTTTTTTTCTTCTTTTTTTTTTTTATTTTGCAAATTGTAGGCGAATAATGGGGTCATAAGAAATTATCATACCCCTCGCTTCCAGCTTTGTGTGATCATCCTTTCGAATTAAAATATTGGGTCATATGAAATTTTCTACCCTTATGAATCTCGGGAAATCATTTCAATATTTTATTTTCTAGATGAAGAAGAGAGAGATAAGAGAACGAGAAACACACAAACTTTTACCTTCCAGACTTGCAGGAGGAATTCGATCCAGTGTATACAAAACCCGAGATAAGAAAATAAAGTTAATAAGGTTGGAGGTCAGCTTTGGTTCCTTTCAGACATTCTCAACAACCGTGGATATTACTGGCAGGTGATCTACTTTTGGCATTTCCATCCGATACACCCTGCAAATAAGTGCTAGAGAATGGTTAGATAATAAGTAAAATTGAGATAAAATGGGAAAATAAACGATATGTAAAATTTAACAAGAAAAATGATCATACTTGTCTTCTGATAGGAGTGTCGCTCGATACTTGATGCTCTGTTGAGGCAACACCAGCCGATATGTCGTTTGCTACTCGTACAGTCTTTGTCTTCCTCGGGTCTCTTTTTAACTTGAAATAAATAAAGTACGGAAAAAAAAGTAATAAATGAAATTAAAATCAAATTTAAAACTTAGTAATGGGTTGCCTCTGATGAAGCGCTTGTTTATTGTCTTTAACTTGATGTTTTGGAGTTGTTGGGCTAGTATGGAGTTAAAGGAAAACTTGTTGAAAACTAAGTCTCAACATCTTCTTCCCTCATCTCAACAATTTCTTCCAAAAAATTGCTCAACCATCCAATTGTTGTTGAGAGGGTAATAAGTTTCATCCATCGCTCGCAATAAATCATCAAATGTCCTCCCTTGGTCTTTAACAACTTAGCTATCATGTCTTCAACATGATCTCTCCTAATAAACTCTATTTGGTACCAACAGCAAGATTCATGACAATCCAGCATCACACGTCCTTCATAATGTGGCAAGGTTAGAAAATGTCTTTGTGTTCTTTCGGTACTCTCAAGAATTTATACTATATCAGCCTTTGAGACATTTACAATCCTCCCATCATTAGCTCTAGAATTACGATCCTTATCTATGTTGACTCCATACTCATTTGGTTATAGTACCAAGTGTTGGGGTACATCTCTGGAAGGGTAACAGATTCACGTTTTGAGGTATCCAATAGCTCTAGAATCGCATAAGTGTCGACCGACACTGGTTGAGTGTTGATCGCTCCATTTTCATCTTCATTCTCGCGATCAGAGTCAGAATAGACAGAAACCAAAATCATGGGTCATCACCCAACTCAATGTAGGATGTGTGCTCCTTGATAACTCGAACATGATCAAATAAATCATTCTTGTCTATGAGTGTCAGACACAACTTATTCGTCTGCATGTCGCAAACAGTTCTTCCAGTAGCCATAAAGGCTCTCCAAGTAGTAGAGAAGAATTCCAAACTATTTGAATATCCATAACATGAAAATTCACGGGAACTAAAGAATTGCTAATTTGTACATGAGATTTCTAATAATTCATCTTGGATTCACTTTAGAGCAAACCACAAAACTGAATGAATCACCAAAAGGTTCAATCTTTAGATTCAGCTGAGTAGCTGATATGTTCAAATTAACCTTCAAGATAATCTCTCAAATAAGATGTTCGATGTAGTACTTGAGGATCGAATCCACAAAGAGTTCATGTTTCACACAATAGACTTGAGTTTCAGATCAAGCTAGGCAAGCAATAATAAAACAGTAAACAAATCAATAACTAAATGGAACAATTGTAAATGATAAGGAAGAAACTCTAGATCTAGATATTTATCAATCAAGAGATTCAAAACACAATCAAGGATGGTCAGGGTTTAATTAGGTTCACTTCTGGAACATGAATTCAATAAGAAAGTAACCAGCTTTCACATGAAATTACGAATCAGATGTCTAAATGATGTGATTCCAACTTTCGTATGCAAATTTAGGAAGAGTGTCGATCGATACCAATGATTGAGTGTCGATTGACACTTCTTTAGACAAGCATTTACGTACCGATCTATAATTTTCAGATAAACCCTAGACCAATTGTTGTATTCAACTAGGTATCTAATCCAGCAGAGTTGGGGTTCCGTCAATTGGTTCCACTCTCGTGACTTTCGGTTTTCCTATGATTTTAGGTTCAAAATACAGTCACACTCTCATGATTTTCCAACTACTCTAGATACTAGTATTACAAGTTGTCTTGGTGTAGAAATCAGTAAGCAAACGTAGAAATCCTAATAAATTATTATTTTGACATTAAACTCATGAAATCCCTAAATCTAACAAGATGATTACTCCGACATGGAAGCAAGAACACAAATCATAGTATGAATAAATAATAGATAAAAATCAATGATAAAACCAACTGAGTTCCAATAAATCTCTGAAGGAGAATTGATCTTCTCTCCAAAAATAAAACAATGAATAAAAGAAGGTGTAGAAAGCCTAGCCTTCAACAATGGCTTAGAAAACTATAAAAGCTAGGTATAAAGTCGGCCAACAACATTCTGATAAATTGTGGTGAATTATAGGCCTTAGTCGGTCTTGAAATAGACTCATCCCGTCTTCTTGAATCAGTTTTGATCGACACAAAGAGGTCTGTGTCGATCGACACTCCTTCTGAATCTCGACCACTTCCTCTCGTGACGCAGACATATCACACTTCAATAAAATAAGTATAATTTTAGATTTAACCGTCAGCTATACCTAAAACCAGTGGCATTAAAAATATAACTCAAAGGTCTATCTTGTCTCAACAGATGAGCTCAGTCGCATCGTGGGAAGATCTCCATTCATAGATAAACTTCTGACGTGTCTATGCAGCTCTACATCTCAAAAAGCCCTAGAATCTCCAAAGTTCCTAAAACATACATGAACCTGAAAACATTCTAAAACAGACTTCAAACATATATAATATATTCTAAAAAGGTCTTATACCATGACTTAAAAGTGGTAAAATTCATAGTATATCAGTAGCTATCACCTTAGGATTGATGCTTACTGAAGAACATGTATCGTATAGTGCATTTGGATAAATATGACCGCCAACAATGCATGGAACCAAAAAAATTTCCAGGGTCCCTTTTCTTCTTAGCATAATCATATGCTTCACCTTGTCTCTAAGCTGATGGAACATACGCTCGATGTCCTCTTCTGTCTCTCTGCAATCTTTGAGAAACATCCAAAGCCTCTGGGTGTAAAAAACCTCATCGAATCGTACATTTTCAGGGATCTTCAGTTCCTCTTGGTAAAACTATCCATCTCTTTATCATTAGCTTCTCTTTAGATGCTTGAGAAACTTGATTTTCTTCCTATTTTCAATAGAAGTTTTTCCCTCAGTTGCCTGTTGAATGATGATAGGCTCTCGTTCAACATTAGGTTGCTGATTGGTGTGAACTATTGGTTATGCTTATATCTGAGGATGGGTATTGAGTTGCATTTAAGCGTTATGGCATTGATGCTTTGTAAACGCACTCGATACGTCATATGTGTGTGTATAAATTGACATTAGTGTGGCGTCGATCGTTTCTCTCCATCTCACAAGATCCAACACACTCTTCAAGTGGTGCAGATTGGTGCTTAGTTGTTGGTGTCAAACGACACCAGTGAGTGCTGCAAAATGACATGGAAATCATGAATTTAAAGTCTCGTCTTGGAGCTTCTCATGCTTCACCACTTTCCATAAGTCATCATTTATAATCGCACTCACGTGGTGCTTTGTCCAGCCTCACTTTTCCCTTTAATCAAAACTTCATGTCTTCTTACAACATCGCTAGTCTGAACTACCTGAGTCTCCAGCTTCTTGACATGGGTGTTGAGTGTTTCAAACTTGTCATTCAGATTAGTGTACACAATATCATTCTTCCCATTGAACTCCACTGCTAACTTATGTTGTCCCTCAAGAACCTATCAATCATGGATTCCAATTTGCTCTCCTAAGTTGTTTGTAGTAGGATTCTGGTAAGAATAGGCTCCATAAATCCTTGTGTTGTTAATTTGTTGCTGAAGGGTTTCTGGTAGCGTGAAATTTGGTTGTAATTAATTCTTTGACCAATGCCATAATAGTTTATGTTTACTGTAATTCCCAAACCTCTGATTCTAAAAACTAGAACCACTGACGTAGTTCACTTCCTCCTTGTTGCCCTTGTCACTATCGACATCTACAACTTCCTTATCCTCTCGAAGCTGACCTATTTTTGAGACGTTTATGAACACTGTGCAGCTTTGCCTTAAGTTTAGCCATTTACTATTTATCCAAGCTCTCAGCCAATTTCTTTCTCTTAAAATCAGTGTTTTTGGTGTTATTGCTAGACACCAAGTTCTCAATAAGTCCCACGGCTTCTTCTTGATTTCTGGTGTTGTAATTTCCCTCACGAGATGTGTCTAAAGCCATCTAATAAACCAGGGCGAGACAGCTGAAGAAGGTACCTAGAAGTTGTACCTCATTGAATCCATGGTGTGGATTGTCTCTATTGTATGACATGAATCTGATCTAGAAGCTATTGAATGATTTAGTAGGCCTCTGAATAAACATAGTGATTTTGTTCCTCAAGTCTTTAGATCTTGCATCTTTAAAGAAGTTACGCAGGAAGGCGTTTTGGATGGCAATCTAGGATGTAAGGGATCCTGGTGATAGTTTCTTAAGACAATATAAAGCATCTATAGAAAGTGAGTACTTGAAGAAGTTACAGAGAAGGTAGTCCTTAGGGACTCCATTGACTTTGGTAGCATACACTATATTCCTTGAACCACTCCAGATGGTCCATCGGATGCTCATGTGGGAGCGCATGATAAGGTGTCTATCTCACAAGTGTAAAGTATGCATGCTTCATCTCAGAATAGTGCCTCTGAAAGGTAGGAGGACGAATAGCAGATCTGTTGGCCGTAGAACTAATCTAGAAGGTTGTAATCAGCTAACAGTCTGGGTCAAGCAACCTCAGCATTAACTGCAGCTATAGCTTCAACAACTTCTTATGGGTCAGGGATTACAGCCCCCTGATTTTCCAGTCTCTGACTTGCTGTATGAAGTAGAGAACCCTCGAGATCATGCATGTATCCATTCTCATCTCAGATTAAAACAAGAGTCATGGCCAAGTTTTTCATTCACGGGTCGTTGTTGATCTATGCTTCAGAAGTGTCGATTGCTACTTGCTTACCAGTAGTGTCGATCGACGAAGTAAAAGTGTCAATCGATCATGTTCTCTCTTCTTTGCGGCAATCAACACGTTCTCTCTTCTTTGCGGATGCTACGCTTAAGTTGTGTAAGATCCGAGTGTTCCCAGAGATTAGCTTCCTTGTTGCTTCTCATACTGCAGGGCATGCACCTGAAAGACATAAAAAAAATTTAGTAGCTATACAATTAAGTAAAACCTAGATGAAATCCTTTAACTAAACCTAATGGGAATTCCGATGCTCCCCGGCAACAACGCCAAATTTGATGTAGCTCAATTTACCTTAGAGAAAACTCTCTCAAACAAGAGATCAATTGCAGTACTTAGGGATCGAATCCACAGAGAACATGGACACATAATAGACTATTAGAATCAATATTAATCTAGGCAAGTAAAATATAAAGTAGTACATAAAGCAGTAAACAAGTTGATTATCAGCTATAAGATATGTGGGAAATAGCTAGATGTAGGGTTTTCAGATAATCAAAATTATGAGTTATCGAATGCAATAGTAAGATATCCAACTCTCAAGAGTCTAATTAGATATTTAAATCATGTATTCCATCCCTCACATGTGAATACGAAACAAATTTTAATCGATAATATAGAGTGCCGATCGATATTGCTTTAAATATGCATTAACAATGTAATTGATATATTCACTAGATTAATTAAACTAGATGTCACATTTTCCTAACAAACTAGCTCAGCAGAATTATTATCAGGATTTGAACTCACTCTTGCGGTTGTCAATTATCTCGAGTTCAGGTTCTAGTTAGCTACTCTAGAGCACAAGCAATTAGATCAATTATGTGAAGAATCCTAATTAAATTACCCTAGCAGTTCTATGTTTCAATAATTCATCAAAACCCTAAAAACCCTAAATCTAAAAAAGTAACTACTGAAACATAATTAAGCAAGAAATAAACTGAATGAATTGCATAAATAGTTAGAGTAAGAGATACTGGAGTTTCAACAAAAATCTGTGAAGGAGTCTTTGATGTTCTCTCTAAAACTACTAAAAGGCTTCTAAGAATAACTATGAATTGTGATAATGTGTAAGGTGGTAGTTTGCCTTAGACAATGGTAAAAATATAAATATTGGGTATAAAGTCACTTAGAGGCAATCTTGTAATATGTGGAACTTTTGGGCTTGATTCGGTCTTGAATCAAGTAGGGCCCATCTACTCGAAAGGGTGTCGAGCGACACCAAGGAAGAGGTGTCGATCGACACTTCTTCTGAATCTCGGCTCCTACTTCTGATTTCTACGAGTTTCCTCATCCTTAAGCTTGTAAATGTTCAAAATCTCCACATTTCTCCAAAATATACTTGGACCTGAAAAAAATCTAAAATAGACTCGAAGCATAACATAAAGACTCTAAATAGGAATTATACTATGGCTAAAAACGGTTAAATTACATAGTATATCAGTGTTCTATTTTGATGACTTGTTTGTCACCGAAGCAAGTGTGCAACTCATTGTCGATTTCAAAAGGGAGATGGAGACTAACTTTAGATGAGTGATCTAGAAAGGTTAACGTAATATCTTCGGATTGAAATTATTCAAAATCTAGGAGGAATCACACTGAGTCAAAGAAACTATGCATTGAAATTTTTTGAAGAAGCTAGAATGAAGGATTGTAGCATGACTCACACATCTATGGACTCCGGACTCAAACTATCAAAGTTAGATAAGGAAAAGTCGATTGATGCAACAAGCTATAGAAGGAATATTGGTTGCCTTCACTACTTGCTTCACACCCAACCCAGCTTATTCAATTGTGTCGGAGTGCTGAATCGGTACATGCAAGTTCCTAAGGAATCGCATGGAGCAGAAATGAGGCAGTGTTTAAGGTATCTATGAGAGACTACGACCTACGGCTTAACGTTCAAACATTCAACATCAAGATCAAAAAGGCTCATACACTATATTGATAGCAGTCATAGTGCAGATCCAGATGATGGTAGGAGTACATCGGGTCATGTTTTCTATCTTGGAGAGATTCCAAGCACTTGGTGCTCACAGAACCAAGATACTGCGGCCTTATCATCTTGTGAAGCAGATTTTATGGCATGAACAGAGGCAGCAAGACATGCCTATACGGCTACAAGAGCTACTCTAAGAAGTAAATGGATCAATGTGCGAGAAGGTTATCATATGAATATATATATTCAGTTGGATATTGCTCTCACAAGGAACCCAATTGTTTTACGACTAGAGTAAACATATACACATTAGGTACCATTTTATCTGAGAGTGTATTGAGAAATTAAAGATTGAAGTAGAACATGTACCGGGGAATGAAAAAAGGGTAAACATCTTAACGAAGGCACTCGAAAAAACAAAGTTCAAGGAAATGAGAGATCTTATTCGAGTTAAGATTTGTCAAAAAGTGAGTTTAAGCTTCAGGGAGAGAATGTTGGATTAGAAACTTGAAGTACAAGTTGAAAACCTAATCCTACTGAGATATAAAAATTAAAATTTAGAATATATTTAGGAGTTATCTAAATATGTTACCTAATAGGATTATGAGTTATTACCACTATATAAGAAGATGTCAATTTGTGAAATCACTTACAAAAATGTAGAGATTAAGAGCTTTAGTTTTTAATTATTTTCTAAAGCAATAAAAAATGTTCTTAAATTTATATCTTTGAATTCAATATTAAACTGGTCGACCTCTGCAAATGATGTACCAATTACACAAATAAAAACTTAGGCTACTTTTCTTTGGTCGTTGGCGAAATTGTTTTCCTCTTGGTTAAACTTTCATTAATACGAATGTGAGAGTAAAGAGTTTAATGTAAAATATTAGTTACTACATCTGGATTATAAAAATGAAAGCATAAAAGATCATTAAACGGTATTGCATGTTTTCATAACTGATATACTAAGTATTTTACTCCTTTTTATCCATAATTTAACTGTTTATAGGAATTATTATATGTGTTTGAAATCTATTTAGGCAATTTTCTGGTCTAAGTATATTTTGAGCAATGTGAAGATTATGAAGTATTTTAGGACTCTTTGAAGAAGAAACTCATAGCTGCTGAGGAATTAGCAGTCATAATCGATATTTACGAATAGTGTCGATCGACAACATTTGTTATCATCGATTGAGCACGAAGCGTGAGATAGACCGACTTGTTGGTGACCGACTGAAGGCCCAAAAGTTCCACATATTTACAAGATAATCTCTGGAAGACTTTATACCTAATATTTAAGTGTTTTGCTATTGTTTGGGCAACATACCAACTACACCACCACCTTCATTACTTTTCATAACTTATTCCATTCTTAGAAGCTTTTAGTTTGATTAGAAAAAAGATCCAAGACTCCTTTAGAGGTTTGTATTGGAACTCCATTGTTTCTTATTCCTTATTATATTTCATGATTTCTATGTAGTTTATTATCATGCTTTACTTTGTCATGTCTAAGTAGTTCTCTTTGTTAGATATAGAGATAATTAGGAATATGAAGGATTAACCAAAACTATAAAATTGCTAAGGAGATAGAGATATCCATCAATTGAATTGCTATTAATGTTTGTGTTCTAGAGTAGCTAACTAGAATCGTGATCTTAAGATTGTAGAGAACTAAGACAGTAGGTCCTCGCCTGAATTGATTTTTTTGAGCAAGGTTGCTAGATATATGCGACAACTTGTCTAGGAAGTTAGTGAACAAATCGAATAGGAAAATAAACTTGATTAAAGGTAGCCGTCGATCGATGCTCAGCGCCTACAATCGAGCGACGACTCATTCCTTGATCATTAAACAGAACAATAATATTGGACTTAAATAATTATTAGAGTCACATGCGACAATTCAATATTTATACACTAGAGTTTGAGTTATAGAATATCACACACACACACACACACACACACACACACACACACACACACACACTTAGCTTCTATATCTCTATAATCATGATTACCTGAAACTCTAGATCTATCTATTTTCTCATATTGTCTTACAACCATCTAATCAACTGCTTTATTATTCACTGCTATTTAATTACTTGCCTAGGATTATATACATATCTATAAATCTATTGTGCACTCTCCATGTGGTTTCGATCCCTAAGTATTACAATTGAACCTCTTATTTGAGAGAGTACGTTGCCATAGCTTCATTTGAGAGCATATCAAATTTGGCGCCGTTGCCGGGGAGCATTGGATTCACCATTAGATCTAATCGATAGATTTAGTCTAGGTTTTTCTTTTATTTTACTTACTAATCACATATTTTTTCTTTGTCTTTCAGGTGCATACCCAGCAGTACCAGAAGCAACAAGGAAAAGACCTACTGTTCTCAGACCCTGTTTTGTTAGAAAGTGAAATCCGCAAAGGGAAGCACACGACATCGATCGACACCAACACATCTTCGTCGACTGACCTTACGCCACTAACGCCGATCGAAAACAGTACACCATCTCTGATCGACACTAATCCACAAGCAAGCAACATGGTGGTTACCCTTATTTCAACTACAGATGCGAACGTGACCTGCATGACCAACATGGTCATCTACGTAATGCAGCCAGTCATAGAATTGATGGTCAGGGGGCTGTAATCCTTGAACCAGAATCAGCTCATCCAGAAGCTGCTAATTTTGATGCTAATACCGATGTTGAGGCTACTCAAACCAGAACGTTGGATGAATACAATTGTCTAAATCAATACTATGCCAACAAATCTGCCATTCGTTCTCATACTTTCTAGAAGCAAGATTTCAAGCTGAAACCTGCATACTTTACACTTGTGGGACATACACGTTTCCATGGTCACTGACATGAGCATCCAATGGACCATATTGAAAGGTTCGAGGATATAGTTTCTGCTATCAAAGCCAATAGAGTCTCTGAGGACTATCGTTTATGCAAGCTCTTCAAGTACTCACTTGCTGGAGAAGCTTCATATTGGGTTAAGCAGTTACCACTAGGATCTCTTACATCCTAGGACGAAATTAAGAACGTCTTCCTGCGTAAATTTCTTGATGATTCGTTATCTGAAGAATTGAGGAACATAATCTCTACATTCACACAGGAGCCTGCATAATCATTCAAGAGCTCCTGGATCAAATTCAAGTCTTATCAGAGAGATTGTCCACACCATGGATTCAACGAGGTAAAAATGCTTAGTACCTTCTTTAGAGGCATCAGTGTGGTCTACCAGATCGCTCTAGAAACTACCAGTACTGGTTACTTCACTACTAGGAATCCAAAATAGGTTGTGAGACTTATTAAGAACTTGACATGTAGTAATAAGACCAAGAAGACTGACATGGAAAGGATAATTTTGGGTTCTATACTTGTGAAGGAGCAGATGGATGGAGTTCAAGCGAAATTGGACAGTGTTCACAAGCTTCTCAAGAATCGAGTGATTTTTTCAGAAGGTATAGAGGCTGTTGATACCAAAAATGAGGGCGGAGAAAAGGATGTGAACCACATAGTGACACTGGTTTTCAGAAGTATGAGAATCAGGGTGGATAATGAACTCTTATGGCACTTCCAGAGAGTAATTACAATCAAAATTCACAGTACCATAAACCTTACAGCAACAACGACAACAACATGACATGTGGAGCTTCTTTTTACCAGAAACCCCACCAGCAACTCAAGAAAGAAGACTTAAGAGTATGATTCATCAGGTTCTTGATAGATAAATGATGTATACAACAACCTTGAATGATAAGTGATATAGCCTATTTATTACCAGTTTTAGGCCATGTTATAGGCTCCATTTAGGGTCTATTATGTGTGTCTAGGCTATGTTTTACGGTCCTTTACATGTCCATGTATGTTTTGGAGAGATATGGAGATACTTGGAGCTTTTGGAACCTTAAGGAGAAAAACCCGTAGCTGATCATTGAGAGAGTCGAAGTACAAGAATGTCAACGACCGACGAGACAACCTTGGCGTCGACCGATGTTACATGACCAAGATCGATCGATGTTGCACATCTGCCATCGATCGACGTACAATTTGCAGACAGTCGATTTCATGCCCAAGTTAGAGATAAGGCAAAAGATTACAAGATTATCCCTGGACGAGTTTTAACCTAGATTTTAAGGTTTTGTATTTATACTTCATGTATGACACCAAAAAGGAGTGCTAGTGCGAGTGCCGGTGTGTGCCAGTGCGAGAGAGAGGTTCAGTGTGCCAGTGGCAGATTGTGTGCACCAGCATTTCATTATAGTTTTAGGATTTAGGGGAGAAGATTCATATCTCCTTAGGGAGATTTGTATTGGAACCCAGTATTTTATCTATGCATTATATTCAGACTATTATTCTTACTTTGATTATGTCTGAATAGTTATCAACTAGATTTAGGGTTGAATGATAGCAAACATGGATTAGCCCAAAAGTAGGATTGCTAGGTTAAGTTAATATTCATTAATTGATTTGTGCTTAATGCTTACATTCTAGAGTAGCTAACTAGGATCTCGAAATTAGGACATTGACGACTACGAGAGTAGGTTCTGTGACAAAATAGACTCCATTGAACTAGGTTGTTAGGCGCATGCGAGAGCTGGTCTAATTAGCTTGGTGAACATATCAAATCTCGTTTACACTTCCTTCTGATTTCACCGTGGATTGACATCAGGCCTTAGCCGTCGATCGATGGTCTTTCCTTTTGCTCGCAAACGAGAGTTGGAGTTAAAAGGGTAAAAGTAGTTAATATTTGAGTTCTAGAATATTCACATATTTGTGCTTCTTATTCCCTATAAATCATTGAACTTGAAAACCCTAGATCTAGCATATTTATATTTGCATCTAGTTAGACTATTATCATATTCCATATTTACGCTATTAGCATATTTCCATATTGCATCTACACCTTCCAATAAATAATATTTCCTTAAACTGATTACTTGTTACCAATATATATAATCACCTAGATTAATCTTTAGAAATAAGAAATCTATTGTATGTCATTGTTCTCTGTGAATTCGATCTCTAAGTACTACACCTGATCTCTTTTGGCAAGAGTATTATTTTGTGTGTTAGGATTAAAGGTTAATTGATAGTTAATTGTTTAGAATATTTATACCTGCTAGAACAATAAACACAAACTATGTCAAATTTGGCACTGTTGTCGGGGACCATTGGTCGCCATTAGATTTAATTTCTAGGATGTAGTCTAGGTTTGTTTTTTATTTTCAAGTTACTAATTTTTTCTTTTTATTTGTTTTTCAGGTGCATGCAAAAGAGTACTAGGAGCTTTAAAGGACAAAAATTACTATTCTCAGACTCACAGAAACTCGAATGTACGATCCGCAAAGAAAGACTACAAGCATCAAACAACGGCATCTACTCAGTGTCGACCGACACCTCTTTACGAACAACATCGACCGACAACAGAACTCTAGCATCGACCGACACTGATCACTCAGCAGCCATCGATAGCATCTCACCCGCATCTATCGACAGTAGCAGACGAGTTCAGGTGGTTGCACCTATTGTAGTGGTTCAGAATGAGAATGGAGAATTGCATGACCTCAACGGTCATCTGCATAATGCAGCAGGTCAAAGGATAGACGATCAAGGGGCTGTAATCCTTGATGCAGAAGCAGAAGCAGACACCACATTAGTTTAACCGGAAGCTAAGACCCAAGCTGCTCAGAGAACGCTGACTGACTACAACCGTCCAGCCAGTTCTAACGCCAACATATCCGCCATTTGTCCTCCAGCTTTCAAAGAAACGATTTTGAGATCAAGCCCGCTTTCTTAGGACTTGTAGTGTTCAAAAATTTCTCAAGAAGCCGGTTACTTTTGCAGAAGTAGAAGCAATTGAGTCTGAAGAATATGAGATTGAAGAAGAGGATGTAAACTACATTGATGGGAATGATTTCTAGAGATAAGGGTATCCAAGTTTCAACTGGAACTCCTATGGTACTGGTCAAAGGAGTAAATTTAATTAGAGTTCACAGCGAAGGCCCTTCAACAACAACATGACTTATGGATCTTCCTACTACCAGAATCCTCCTCCAGACGGTCAGGAAAGGAAGATTGAAGCAATGGTTTACAGAGTTTTAGAGGGACAACAGAAGATGAATGTGTATTGCAATGGAATGATAGATAGTCTGTACCTCAACCTCAATACCAAGTTCGAAAACTTCAGCCAGTCATGTGAAAAAATTTGAGAATCAAGTGATGCAAACAAGTGAGACCATTACGAGGCATGAGAGCTTGATTAAGGAGAAATAGAGGCTGGACAAAAGCACCACGTCAATGCATTGATTTGATGATGATTTTTGGCAGGAAGACAAGAGAGAGAAGCCCAAGACATCGATTTTCGTGTGGAAAATTTCATATCACTCGGCACTTCTCATTCGCATCGATCGACGGTGAAGCCTACCTAATCAATGGATACGTGTAAATCGACCAACATCGATCGACACCAGACTCGTTACATCGATCGACAGAGAGATAGAAGAATCGATCGACAATACGACCTCAACATCATCGACAGGAGAGAAACCCAGTTCGACTACCAACCTCAATGCAAGTTTGATTGTACGTCCGACGTGACAGTTTCAGAACAGAATACAACACATCTCAAGACAATGGATATTGATAGAGAATATGAGGGACACTCAAGAGGAGGCAAAAGATCCCAAACATCAAGGCAGAGAGGCCAATGAAAAGGAGATGGAATAGCTTTGCAAAAGGAGTTTTTAAAATTCCTCTAGATATTTCTTTTGATGAAGCTTATTATACTCACAGATTGTGGATGTTTTGAGGGAAACAAGAGTAGACAGATGATGATATAGAGATAATTTTCAATCACCTTAGAGGGAAGATGAAGCAGAGGACCTTCCTGAAGAAGAGAAGTGACCCTGGAAAATTCGTGGTTCCATGCTTCATCAAAGGAAACAAATATCCCAACGCCCTTTGTGACACTGGATCATCTGTGAGCATTATGCCAAAGTCTATGGGAGATGATCTGAACCGGGAAGTGGAACCCTCCAACGATTCTTTCACATTCGTAGACTGCTCAAGAGTGAACTCATGAGGGATGGTAAAAGATGTTCCAGTGCAGATCAACAATACCTTAGTCCAATAGACTTCATGTGATGGACATCAGGATAGATTGTAACTCTTCGCTACTACTTGGGAGAGCATTCATGGCTATTGTGGGAGCTATATGCGATATGAAGTTAAAAATGTTGTATGTATCTCTAATTGATCAAAATATTTTTTTATGAACCTGTTAAGAATAATAACAAGGCTACTCTGATTGAATTGTCTAATGATGCAGAGCTTGTGGCCACATGCTTCAGCGATTACGAGTTCAATTAGGAATCGGAAGAAGAAGCATCGATCGATACACAACCCATACCATCGATCGACGGACTTACAGTTCTACAATCGATCGACACTCAAACTTCAGAACCAACTAACAGCTACCATGTAAATTTTGATTACAACTCAGCCTACCACTGAGGGATTGCTATGGAAGAGGCTGATATTTTCATATTTCCATCAGCTCGGGAATCGACATCGTTTGACGGTCACCATACACCATCGATCGATACTTGGAATGAAGCAGAGACCGAACGTGATTCAACTGCAGAATGCGAAAGAGAATATGGTTTTCTAGAATCAGACAAGTTCAGTATTATGAGAGATCCAAATGGTCCACACAAGAGCAATGGATGGCAGAATTCTACATGTCACGAAAGAAAGATGTGGTAGATATACTTGCAATGGCCAATGGAGCTGGAATCCTTTTTGGCCACCAGTCTGATTATAGAGCATCGATCGAAGGTATCCACACACCATCGATAGACACCCATCAGACTTACCATGGATACAATGGAGCTTACGAAGAATAAGATGCAGATTACAGAGATGAAGAATTGATTGAGTCTCATGGCCTGGCACTAGAATAAGTTGGATGGGTACACGAAAGTGGATTATCGAGCATCGATTGTCGGCATATCTTGGCCATCGAACAAAACCAAAGGGAAACAGAAGAGTTACTTGAGCAGAAGATACATAAGATGGTTATCTCAGACCAGATGAGTTTGCAATTTTTAGAGATACAGAAGGACGTGCACGAGATCTGTATGGGAGAATTATCAATCTACCTAAGGAGGATGTAGTAGACGCCCTTGTTATGGCTAATAGATCAGGAAAATTTATTTGGACAACAACAACAGCCATCGATCGACGCAAAGCTACCGGCATCGATCGACAGCAAGGAGCAGAAGCACGAGCCTATCCCACATCAAACATCGGATCAACGAAACAAGCATGCATCGGTCGATACCACCATGCCAGGAGTCCATGAGTTTTGTACATCTAACCCCTTTAGTTCAGAACATCAAGGATCGATCGTTGGATAAACCCACTACGGATAGACGGTCGTATCGTAGAGCATGGATAAGAGAGCTTATGACGCAATGGCAGAAGATATTTCCAATGGGAGAAGAAAGATGGAGTAGGCATCTACAGAGATGAGAATGGTAATGCATGAGCTAAGAAGGAAGAGTTGTTAATGTGCAAGAAGATGACATCAAGTGGTTCTAGAGAGAGCTACTATGTTTGAGCTGAGCTACTTATGTTTACGAGAACATGCAGCAAAGATCGCGATGTCTAGGCAGAAACAAAAGACATACAGCAGAGAAGAGATTGACGATATTTTGTATGAGATCTACAAAGCTCAAGAGATGTAATGGATGATTTCTACAAAAGTCTTGATGATGTCTACTATCCTATAGACAAGTGCCTCACCGGTTTGACTACATGCATGGATGAGATGAAGCAAGATTTGGATACTGTTCAAAGACAACATGCGAGTGGCGAGATAGAGTGACATCGATCGACGGGAGCATCATGCCATCGATCGACACTAAGTACACAGAAAAAACAATTAGACGACATGTTCAATGAGATTACTCTTTCTCAGACTGATGAAAGAAGGTATTTCTCAGCAATTGAAGATATATCAGAGATGACAGCTGCCAGACTTAGAATGCTACAGCGCAATATTGAGAATCTACAAAGGAGAGTGCATTCAGTGGAGGTTACTAAGGAGATCATAAAAAATGAGAAAGCCAGAGGAGAAGAAACAATGAGAAACTGCGTTGGTACATGGTTTCAGAAGAGAAAAGAAGATGTAGACACTTGTTTTCCAAGTGTTGATCCACCTCCATTCTATCAGAAAGTTCAATACATCGAGCTTAAGACTATAACCAAGCGCTGAGTGGGAGGCAACCCCACTATTTAGTAAGTTTTTTATTTAGTTTTTACTTATACTACTACTTATTTTCGAGTTTTACTTTGTTTTTACAGACTATTGGAGTTTCCATCGATCGACACCATAGAGGCACCATTGGTCGACGTTGGAATCGCGACCATCGATCAACCACACCCGCCTACCATCGATCGGAAACTCTCTATAGAGAGAGGTATCGAGTTTATAATTAAGTTATTTACTTATGATTTAATTTTTCCTAACCAATTCGGGGCGGACTACATTGGGGACAGTGTAATTTAAGTTTGGGAGGTTCGCTAATGCTATTTGATTTGTTTTTTGAGTTTTATTTTACTATATAAATAAGGTTTTCAAAATGTTTATATTGAGTCAAGAAGAGGACTATAACCAAGACTTACTATTGACTACCACATTTTAGCACCATTCTTAGAAGGTTGTTGCAGAGATTACTAGAGATACCAAAGTGGATCATCCTGCCACTATATCACACTTGCTTAGAAAGTTTGAAGGAATCAAAGTTGATTTCCAACACTAGTCCTGACATTATCAGCTTGCTTTGGGATTTGGTATACACTGGATCGGATTACTCTTGCAAGTTTGGAAGGTAAATTTCTGTGTGCTTCTGATTCCCCTCTCTCTTCCCCTTCAGATTAAAAAAAGAAGTCGATCAGGATTTGGTGGCTAGAACCATTAAAGCTTGATTCAAATGATCCTAGAAAAGATAAATGTCAAAAAGAAGTGAACATGATCTGGTGTAAAAACCATTAGGGCTTGATTCATGGAAGTCTATCCAAATATCTCAGTCAATTAAAAAATAAAATGATACCCTCAGAAAGGAGACACTGACTGAGAGAAAAGTGAGAAGAGAGAGAGGAAATGAATAAGAGAAGACTACATGTGCATTTAGATACTTGTAGAGGTAAGAGTCCATATATCCTTTTGATCGATACTTTGGTAAAACCTGCAATTTTATTTTATGCAAAGAAATGAAATCAATAAAGGGGTGAGTCAAACTAGTATTCAAAAAGTTATTGGTAAAATGAATTTGGTTTCTATACTAGGATAGGGTATATAAAGTTTCTCTGTGATTGACTTGATAGGATGTGGTTGCCAATAAAGTAAGGTGAAAGTTATACGTAGACATTATGTGAGTCTTCGCTTTTCAAAACCTCTTTTGGAGGCTTGTTTGCTTGAGGACAAACAAAATGTTAAGTCTGGGGGAGTTGATATAGCCTATTTATTACCATTTTAAGCCATGTTATAGGCTCCATTTAGAGTCTATTTTTTTTGTGTTTAAACTATGTTTTAAGATCTTCACAGGTCCATGTACATTTTGGAGATATATGGAGATACTTGGAGCTTTTAGAGCATTTAGAGGAGAATAACTCATAGGTGATCATTGAGAGAGTCAAAGACAAGACTGTCATCGATCATCGACACAACCTTGGCGACGACCAATGTTCCATGACCAAGATCGATGTATGTTTCACATCTGCCATCGATCGACATCAAATTTGCAGACAACCGATTTCAAGCCCAAGTTAGAGACAAACACAAGATTACAAGATTACTCATGGACGAGTTTTAACCTAGATTTTAGGGTTTTATATTTATACTTCATGTATGACACCAAAAAAGAGTGCCAGTGCGAGTGCCTGTGCGAGTGCCAGTGTGTGCCAGTGCGAGAGAGTGGTTCAATGTGCAAGTGGCAGATTGTGTGCACCAGCATTCTATTATAGTTTTAGGATTTAGGGGAGAAGATTCATAATTCCTTAGGAGATTTGTATTGAAACCCTATATTTTATCTATGCATTATATTCAGACTATTATTCTTACTTTGATTATGACTGAGTAGTTATCAACTAGATTTAGGGTTGAATGATAGCAAACATGGATTATCCCAAAAGTAGGATTGCTAGGTTAGGTTAATATCCATCAATTGATTTGTGCTTAATGCTTGCATTCTAGAGTAGCTAACTAGGATCTCGAAGTAGGAAATGGATGACTACGAGAGTAGGTTTTGTGCTAGAATAGACTCCATTGAACTAGGTTGTTAGGCGTATGCGAGACTGGTCTAATTAGCTTGGTGAACATATCAAATCTCATTCACACTTCCTTCTGATTTCACCGTCGATCGACATCAGGCATTCGCCGTCGATCGATGGTCTTTTCTTTTACTTGCATACGAGAGTTGGAGTTAAAAGGGTCAGAATAGTTAATATTTGAGTTCTACAATATTCACATATTTGTCTTCTTATTCCCTGTAATTCATTGAGTTTGGAAACCCTAGATCAGCATATTTACATTTGCATCTAGTTAGTCTATTATCATATTTCTATATTTACATTATTAACCTATTTCCATATTGCATCTACACCTTCCAATAAGGAATATTTCCTTAAATTGATTACTTGTTACATATATATATATATATATAATCACCGAGCTTAATCTTTAGAAATGAGAAATCTATTGTGTGCCATTGTTCTTTATAGATTTGATCCCTAAGTACTACACCTAATCTCTCTTGGCAAAACTGTTGTTTTGTGTGTTAGGATTTAGAGTTAATTTGATATTTAATTGTTTATGATATTTATAACCTTGCTAGAACAATAAACACACCTATGTCAATAAGTTCGAAGCTCTCATCACCCATGTGAAGAAGTTGGAGACTCAAGTGGTTCAGACCAGTGAGGATGTTATGAGATAGGAGGCACTGATTACAGGTGAAGGAGAGATTGGACAATGACACCACATAAATGCCTTGATAGATGATGATTTCTTGCAAGTGGCAAAAGAGGAGAAACCGCAATAAGGGGAATTCACAGTCAAAACTTCCATGTCCTTCGGTGGTTCCCACTTGTGTCGTTCGAAACCCAAGACAGATCATCGGTCAACATTGATAGGTACCAAACATCGAGCAGCGATCGACAGTCAAGGTTGAGTCCATACATCTTTTGAAATGGTCACATCGATTGGTACTCACACATGTTCGTCAATCGAATATTACCAGTAACCTACAAAGTCTGTTTGCCAAGCATCAACGTGATCGCCTTAATGCTACAAAATTTTCGTCTAAAACTTCATCAGCACCCACAATTCACACTAGTCAACAGAGGATTACATTAAAAAAATAAGAATGATTCTGGGAAGTTTGTGGTACCCTGCATGATTGGAGGTCACAGCTACCCTAATGCCCTTTGTGACACATGTTCTTCAGTCAACATCATGTCAAGGTCTATGGTTGAGCAACTAAGTTTGAAGATAGAGCCTTCAAGCGATTCATTCATTTTTGTGGATTGCTCTAAGGTACCTTCAGGAGGGATTGTCAGAAACCTTTAGGTTCATATTGGTAATGCCCTAGTTCCAATGGATATGCCATTATGGATATTCAGATATACTGAAATTCTTCTTTGTTACTTGGGAGAGCATTCATGACTACAATAAGAGTTGTTTGCGACATGAATATGAACATGTTATATCTTTCACTCATCAGCGAGACCAATTTCTATGACCTTGTCAAGGTTGTGAAGGGAAACACACCATACATTGAGATATGAGATGATCCAGGGCTAATAGACGTTTGCTATTCTGATGCGCAGAGCACGAATATGACCGTGAAAAATCGATCAAACACCCACCCTGAGATATTGATCGACGATCCTGCACTGCCAGAATATAGAGATTCATTTTTGATTGAAACCGAGATTCCGCTTAAGGAAACAGTCAATACAGACAAGTATAAGGAAGAGAACGAGCATCGATCGATAACTGGAACCTGCCATTGATCAACACTTCGAGAATTCCATAATTAGAATGTTTCTACACTGCACCATTAGCTACCCATCCTCATCCATAAGATCTAGAAAACCAGAAAGTATCATTTCACCAGATGAATTTAGAGTTATAAAGTATCTCTAAGGTTAGCACTTATTTGATGTGTCTTGCAACATAGTATGAGTGATAATAGTAAGTTAAAGATTTGCGAGTCCCTGCGTTTTCAAATCTTTTTTAGATTGAGATATTATTTCTTGAGGATAAGCAAATGAATAAGTCTCGGGGAGTTGATATACTATGGATTTTACCCGTTGTTACCCATAGTATATGTGCTTTTTAGGAACTTTTATATTTGTTTGGAGTCTATTTTAGGTTATTTTCAGGTCCAAGTATATTCTAGAGCAATGTGGAGATGATGGATTATTTTAGGGCTTTACGATGAAGAAACTCGTAGCTGCTGAAGAATCAGAAGGCATGATATTTACGAAGAGTGTCGATCGACAACACCATGTTGTCATGGATCGACAGCGAGCGCGAGATGGGTCGACGTGTTGGTGACCAACTGAAAGCCCAAAGTTTCATATATTTATAAGATTACCCCTGGATGACTTTATACCTGGTATTTAGGTGTTTTACCATTGTTTGGCCAACACACCATGTACACCAGCACCTTCGTTACTTTTCATAACCTATTCAATACTTAGAAGCTTGTAGTTTGATTTGGATGGAAGATCCAAAACTTCTTCAGAGATTTGTATTGGAACTCCATTGTTTCTTATTCCTTATTATATTTCATGATTTCTATTCAGTTTATTATCATGATTTGTTTGGTCATGCCTAAGTAGTTCTCTTTGTTAGATTTTAAAGTTAATTAGGATTATGAAAGATTAACCAAACTATAGAATTGCTAAGGCGATAAAGATATCAATTAATTAAATTGCTATTAATGCTTGTGTTCTAGAGTAACTAACTAGGACCATGATCTTAAGATTGTAAGACAACTACAACCGTAGGTCCTCGCTTGAATTGATTCTTTTGGACAATGTTGCTAGATATATGCGATAACTGGTCTAGGAAGTTAGTGAACCAATCGAATAGGAGAAAAAAAACCTGATTAAAGGTAGCCTTCGATCGATGCTCAGTGCCTACAATCGATCGACGACTCATTCCATGTTCATTAATGAGAGCTAGAATATTGGACTTAAATAATTATTAGACTCACCTGCGACAGCTGGATATATATACACTAGAGTTCGAGCTATGTTAATATCACACACACCCTTAGGTTCTATATCTCTATAATCCTAATTACGTCAATCTCTAGATCTAGCTATTTTCTCATATTGTCTTACAACCATCTAATCAACTGCTTTATTGTTAATGCTATTCAATTACTTACCTTGATTAATCTACATATCTATAAATTTAGTGTGTGACCATGTTCCATATGGATTCGCTCCTTATGTATTACAACTGAACTTATCATTTGAGAGAGTAAGTTGATCGTAGGGTAATTTGAGAACATATCAATAACACGTCCGCTACCTTGTTTACACCCTACTAATCCATCCAAACTATCAGTCCTCTATGTATGTCCCAAAGTTATATGTATGTATATATATATATATATATATATATATATATATACAATAGTATGCTTATATACTAATGATGAGCGTTGTACATATACTTTGAATTGAAAGCAGCCGTAGAATTTTCATAAAAATTTAAAATTGGAATAAACGTTGGTTACTGAAAGACAAATTAAAGCACCATGATTGATTCTTACGATATGGTTAACTCTGGTACCAGAGGCTTCGCTTGAAGTGATGTCTCATAGTCATAGTGAGGTAAAGACAGACAACTTCTAGGATGCTGTTTGAAAAGGTCAGTGGAAATGTCGTCAATACTACTTACATCTGTCGCTGGAGCAGTTGCAACAAAATAGATTAAGTAAAAATCATTGAAGCTGATTATATTTTCTTCTAAAATATGGTTCATTTTAGACATAAATACTGGTCAAATATAGATCTATGTGTAATTATCCTTATTTTCGCTTAAGGATAAGTTGAACGTTTGGCAAACGACTGAAAGATCAAATAAAAAAAAAATCCAAGCAAAAAAAGACTCAAACTACAAAAGATCAAGGATATTTATAAATATTTAGTATTTTATTTATAAATGGGGGATTATATACTAAGGGAATATGATCTCTAGAAAAAGATAAGGAGCTTTGATATGTCTATTTTCCGATACATGTGAATTGAGGATACGATACAATGGCTCCGACATGTAAGATGTGATATCTCACATGTTTTTGTTTCAGTAATTGTTCTTATTCTATTTTTCTTCTATGTGTACATTGTCATTAATTATGTTGTTATTTAAATTTTCTTTAGTGTCAACTAAAATTCCCTCTTAATAGAGAGACCCCGACAACATTCGTAAATATACGGATTTACAAAACGAGACTAGAGTGGAAATCTCGCTGTACATATACTTTTGAACTGTAAATCTTGCTATATTTGTTCCTTATTTCACATAATAGGACACAAAACCTAATATAATACATTTACTTTTAGGTGTGAATGTTGAGGTAGACAACCTATATACAAAATCACATGTATGATATCTCATATTTATATCACGTATAAAATAAATTCAAAAATATTATCCACTATATACATTTTCCGTTGCAGAGTTAAGTTTTAAGATACAAATATCGATATATTTAGGCAGAAAACACGTATATTGGACATAATTATTCCCTTTCATATTTTTGGGAAGAATATATAAACGAGTGAATTTGTGGTATAACTATAGTAGAGAAAAGAATTAAGAAAATAGCTATGACTTGAGAACTGCATTAATTTACCACATAGATGGACACTACATTCTTAAGGATGCGTGAGAGTGTGTACACACTATAACGATATACCATTCTATTTATAATGCTGATATATAATAGATCATGTGAAACAAAAAGAATACTTATTAGATATAATTTAATTTCTTAGAATTATTTATTATTAGGTTTAATTTCGTTTGATTAGTGTTTAATATGAAAGAGCATATTCATTCATAGGACATATGTTTAAGTGCAAAATATAGTATGTGAAAGATCATAGTTAGTTAATACAATATTAAAGAATAAAAAATTACTATGTTATATTTGTTGAACATATAGTATATTATGTGAAATATATAGGAAAAAATATACTTAACTAGAAGAAGAGAAAGATAATTATAAGATGGAATAGAGTATGACATATATTAAAAAAAAAAGATATAGAGATAAAAAGAGAAAGAAGAGTAAACAAAGAACCATATGCTACATATTGATATACATGTTGAAAAAGCTCATAGGCACAAGGCTCGAGGTATTGCTCACTAGTTGACTTTTGCACATATCTACCGCACCTACCAGACCATATAACCGTGGAAAGTTAATTATTCTGCCGTGGTACTCCTCCGGAGAACCTTTTCCTCCAGTTTCCATCTCTTCGGAGCTAAAAAATTCTCGCCACAGTGTTTAAATTGCTATACAATGGCTTTGCTGTCACATATCTGAAGTATTAAAAGAGCTGAAAAGGAACAGAAGCATCATCTCCCATCCCTTTATGCGCTGATGTTTAAGCTGTCTTCGAAGTCTCTCAATTTAACTTACAGTCTTGTGCAATCTCTTATTCACCTATGCTCTAAAGATAAGGTAGATATCGTTCAAATTTAGTACGATAACTTATTAAAGACGCAGTATCTCTATGTAGTTATGTACCATCACATTTTGAGAATACATAAGGAAAGTGGGTGTCATACCCGAAAAACTTGGTACGACAACCTCAAGTTAAGATCACTGAGTCCAACAATGAAGCGCTGATTGAAGACGATAAATATACTATAATTGGCAGGGTAATTAGTGCAAAATACAAGAGCGTTGGTTGATTTCTTCTTCCAACATTGGCATGTTTTGGGTTCAATCACGGAGAATGACTTAGTTCCCACTTGTTTAAGTTAAAATTTTAATATAATCAAGACCTTTCACTCCATCCTCTCTAAAGCCCCATTTCACTTCAACATATGGGTGTTGATTCTTCAAAGATGCGAACTTATTATCTCAGATTATCCCGCTCTAATCCCGTTTGGGATTACTATCCATGGGATTCCTCTTCATTACTGGACATAAGCCACACTCAAAAACAATAGAAAATGAATTGGGTCCAGTAGAAGATTACGATGTTGATAAAGGAAGGATCAGAGTATTGATAAATAGCTTGAAACAGCTGGAGATAATCATGGATACTAGTCCCTTGTTTGGGGAAATTAAGCAAGTGGAGATGCAATACGCAAAGCTAGAATAACACTGGTTTACTTGAAAATCTCTTTGTCATGAGTTTACTGATCGTTCTTCCAATAAAGCTAGAGAAAAAACCATGAAATTTAGACCAACCCCGAATGGGTATTTCCAAAGATCAACTTTAGACAGACTAGAGGCAGATATAAAGAGGAAAAAAAGCCATAAAGAGGATCCGCCGAGGTCGAAAAAACCGCATCTATTATAGAGAGAAAATTCTAGACATTGGTAGAGAAAGTCTTATCAAGAATCAGACTAGGCAACAAGAGAAAAACTTCAACTACCTAACACCCACTACAAGAATGATGAATCCTCCCATCAAGATCGCCCCTCATCTAGGGAAAGACTCTCTTTCACTAGGTATATCAGCCTCAACTGTTCAAAGAGGAAACTAGTCTAGAGCTCATTTAACTCACTAAGGAATGAATGGAGGCTAGTGACAAAGGGGGTCCATACACCATCTCCAAACCCTCCACAATAACCGATGGCATCCATTCAATCTGGTACACTAGAAAGTAGTCAAAATTCATGTGACATGAGCATTCAACCACAAGAATGCAGATCGCCGTTTGAAAAACTCTCGTTATCTAGTGATAGAGTCCCCCTATGCCAGGATGGAGTTTCTAATGCTGCCTTAGGTAGATTCCAGGAAATGAACATTGAACACTTTGAGGAGATGTACCTATTCATCTCTCAGGTGGAAGCAATATACCTACTTCTTCAAAATTCTAGAAATTCCTACTTTAATGATGCATAATGATGTTTTGAATCGTTCTCCTATACGATCGATCACTCAGTGAAGACATAATTCACGTCTCACTCAGATTGAGACCACTTTACGTCCAGAATCAAGCAACGAAATAAGAGCCAGAGAAATAACAACAAAAATATCAGCTGAAAATAACTTGATAGGACCTATAGGTGGAAAAGGTAAGACATCAAAAGCTACTGCCACAGAAAAAAGAATTATTAGAAGCCCTATCAAGGTTGTTAGCTTGAAAAAGAGAAGGGTCGCAAAAATCTCAAAGTTCCTTTAGAATAAAAATTTCAACTGAGACACGTCATGCAGCTGGAACCTCAATCGTGTGACAATCAAGCACCCAACCCAAAATGACAATTGCACAAGCCTCAAGGAGGAAAAAAGCGTATTTTTGGTTCGGTTCAAATCCTCTTCCTTAGTCAATCTTTCCTGGATTTGTCAAGCTATCGGGAGCAACCTGAAAGATTTTCGTCTAAAGGAATTTAGAAGGAAAATTCTTTGTATATATGTTCTCCTGATAGTTACAAAAAGAAAAAATGAGGAGGTGTTTAAGATGTATAAGGGTCCTTATTATTCAAACAATTTCACGGTTCATACGGATGGACTTAGTGGTGGCTTAACACATTCTTGAAGATAATGTCAAGCTTGAAAATTTTTTTCATCTGTTAATGTAATCAATACAAGGTTATCTTATAATGATAAACACTTTTTTGTGCTGTTATATTTGTGGAGCACCAAAAAAGAGAATCGAGCCCACCTTTTGGGAAAGTGATCTCGGTATAGGAGCACAAAAGAGAAACAGAAAATTGGGTCCCCCCCCCTAGTCCCCCATCCCGGAGAAAATTTTAATGACCTACTGAACTCAGAAAGGCTGGTGGCCCTCTGAGATGGGAAGGGTCTTCTTATCCTTCAAGAAATTTCTTGCTCAAGATGTCCTTTGGAACCTTTAATTCGGGTCTGAAAGATAATCAGCGACTACCGTTTGTTGTTGCTACCTTGGTTCGTTCGTTGCTAGTTTGGTGCGATGGGTTAGTGAACTGTCAGCCTAGAGTTCAGCTTGCTGTGGAGCTGGTCAGTGAGTGTTCAGCCTAGTCCTCAGCTGATATGAGCTGGTCATTGAGTGTCTAGGCTAGCATTCCCTCGGGCTGCTTATTGTGATACTGACGGGGTGATGCGTGCTGAGTTAGTAGCACGCCTCTATTCTGTTCTGTCTACTGTTAGCCCGAGCTCTTGTCATGCCTTCGCTCCGGGGTTGCAACTGCCAGGGACTTAGTCACATGTATTTGGCTAAGGGAAAAGAGCTGGACAAGCTTTAGAAGCTGAGTTACCAGCTGAAGAACTCGCTGGCCAGCTCACGAGTAGCTGAATACCAGCAGAACACTAGCTGGACAGTCACTGACCAACTCGCACCAAGCTGAATACCAGCAAGCAGAATGCTAGCTAGACACTCATGACCAGCTCATATCAGCTGAGGACTAGCTGAACACTCACTGACACCAGCTCACAGCAGCACTGAACTCTAGCTGGACAGTCACCTGACCATCTCACACTAGCTGACAGTACTAGCTTAGCTAGCTGGCCAAGCTGGCAATCAGCTCAACTTAGCTGGACCAAGCTTGGTGGGTATGACTGTAACACACTCCCGAACCGTACCTAGGCCGGACAAAACGCCAGAACGACCCAGAAGCCGCCACAATTGATGAAGCACCTGAGGCGATCCATCCAACTTCCGACGAGGACGATGTCCAAGGCTTCGGCCACGGTCCGTCGGCAATACGTCTCTCTCTGACCGCTACCACAAGGTTGGCCAACGTACCGCGTAGACGAGAGTTGTGTAACGTCCAAACAAGACTAATATCAGCAATTACGGGGATTTTTGAGTTAAAACATACATTTTATTTATATCACAAAGTCGGGAACTCGACGGTGTCCGTAAAACAACATAAAGTCAAAAGGGTGCCCATAAACAACAACTAAAAACAACGCAAACTAACGTCTTCTTATTATTTGCAAACAGCACCGCAAATCTACACCGGGCAACATCCTCCACACCCCGCAAAAGCTCAACTCTCTATGGTTACCTGCAAAAGGAATTTCAACAAATGGGTAATGAGTAATCCTAGTATTCCTCAGTGGCGAACCGGGCGCCCAACTAACAACAACAATAACACATATACTACTCTAATTCTCCAACCCAACCCCAAACACTCAACAGGCAACCATGCAACAAGCAACAATCAGAGTGCAATACATATCAAACACTAATAAACATGAATGTGCAACTACAGCTACGCGCGGAGACTCTCTATTCGACGCGTAGGACCGAGGACAGTCGTATGCCCCGTCCAACTCGACTTTGTCTAGGCACGTCCTAGACAAAAAAAATCAAGACACACAGATTCAGATGCTAGCAACGCTAAGACATCCTAGGGATTCGCATCACATCACATCGAAAGCCTCACCAACATCATCAACTGAACACTCCCGACTATAAACACTAAAATCACATAGCCGGAAAATATCTTTCTCCGGAGAATTGAACCACAACAATATCGATACCACTGGGCTGCATCGTCATGCAGCGCTCGGTAGATGCGGCACCCACTTCACGTGAACGAGCGGCATGAGTGTTAGGACAATCCGCTTTCTGGAGAATCGACATCGCGCAGTGAGATACCACCAGTCACACATCACACACACTGCCACCAGAGGAATCGATCCGCAACCGAGATACTAACTGGGGCCTCCGGAGGATCGCCTTCGCAAGCAGAGATTACCACCGGGCTCATCATCAATCACCGAGAGAATCAATCCACAACTGAGATACCTCGTGATTACACACACAACTAATCACTCATCAAGTGACACACAGAATAGAGAGATTAGTGAGGGATTACATGCCCTATTCTCTCTGGGAATAGACACAAAAATACAAGCACTATTCCCGCACAAAACATAGGCGACTCAACACACCACAAAGACCTAGCCAACCTACGTGATTACGCTAGCGACTCGTACATGCAATCACTGCAACACACAACAGTCTATAACCACCTACACTGAATCAAAGCTAGACCGCAAAGACTCACTCAATGCAACAGCATGCATTGACTACAAATAACCTATATGCAATCACAGACATGTCATATCACAAGATCAACAGCATAGCGTCAGAGAGCTACCACGTCAATCTACCATAGGCGCAACTAACACGCATAGTCATAGCTCATAGCCATGCTACAACTCAACTACACAATCGCGATCGCTGACCAACAACGCGCATCATCTGAGACAAGCATCGCTACACAATCGTTACAACACATGATGCATGATATTCTCAACAAGTCTAGATAAAGCCATCGCTATAGACAGATGTCTGAGCACAAAGGTCAATGCGGTTGTACTACTATACAACACGATAAGCATATACAATCGACCACTTTAAACAGTTAAGACAGAGGCATTGGCTATCAACCTGTAAACACACCACAATCACAAAAATCATATTACACAAGCACACGAATGACATACAGCACACGCATGGCGGTCTACCACAACTACCTCTATGCGCGATTCACACTACAGAATCGTTCAACGCGTGTGAGGCTCAAAGACCCGACGCAGTCTAAGCTTGCTTCTCCTCTGCAACTACACATGGTTATACAAACAAGAACATTGTTGGTCGGTAATAAAACGGCTTACTCCCGAAATGCAACATCTAAAATTTAGTAGTTTTCCCATACGCCCAGAATGCAAAGTCTCGACTCACCGCTCATCACAACACAGTTTACGAGACCAAAAACTCGAAAGAATATGAACGACGTAAATTGCAACCAAGCAGTCAGCAACTGTCATCAACGGTGCCAAGGTTGGACAGCAGCTAGGGGCAGGCCGACACCATACTCGCGCGTCATCGCACTGAGTTGCGACGCGTAGTCGTAAGACTTGCCAACGGCGGAGTTGGACAGCATGGGCGCCGACCAACGTTACGCGATTTCGCCGCGCAGATGTTAAAGGACCAGCTCTCAACTTGGCACCGACACGGCGAGTTGGACAGCTCGGCGCCCAACAACTGTCGCACCGTTCGGAAAGTTGGACAGCATGGCCTCAACGCAAACTCGCCAATACGAGTGAGACGTTGGACAGCTCATGCAGGGCCGACCACACTGCGCCCGTTTCGCGGCGAGTTGGACAGCAACTGCGCTCAACAGCCCAACTCGCCAACAGCGGGCGAGTTAGGTGCGCACAAGCAATTCCGCGTTTGCCCATATCGGTGATTGGATCAATCAATGCTCATTTTAAACCTCGTCACAGCTGTACTCCTGCTGGGCAAAACCTAGGGTTTTACCCTGCGTTCCTTTCAACGAAATCAACATGACGTCGAGAATTTTTGGTTCCCACAGTTTTTTGGCTCTAGAAGGAGGGGGCCTCGGATTATATAACTCGAAAAAACGCACCAAGCGTTTGAGACATAATCATGCGATACTGATACGAAACGGACAGAGGTGTCATCTCTGTCTACAGCAAAGAAAGAGGGTAAGGGGTGTATGTGAAGCAACGACCAACTTGGTCAAACGCTCTCCACGATCTTCCATTTGCCATTAAGCTGAAGTCTAAGAATATCGATGTCGTGCAAGGATATTGGTTGACACCGGGAAGCTTCGAAATAAGTTTTGCTGTGCAGTCTGAAATGCTGTTCTAGACATATGAAGGATTATAACAAGGTTTTGTTTAGACCTTTTCAATTAATAAGCTAATAATTTTTATGGTCCTATCTTTAATTTTGTCTAACCAATATATTACCAATAAATTCTCTAACATAATTGTGTTCATTTTACATCATATTATGGTCGCATGTTAATTTCAATATGTACGGAAAATATTAGCACTAACAAATGTTTTCATATGATTTTCAACTACGCCGATATCTTTTTTTCACTGTTTGTAAAATATCAAAACCAGCAGAGTCGCTCAATAAAATCTATATATAGACAGCTTCTACAAAATTTAATTGTTATTTCTTTACAGCGGTTGGTTTTCTTTCCGTAGTAGAGAAACTGTTTTCCACTAACCATTTTTGGAAAACCACACGATAAATACAAAACTATCAGTAGAAAAGTGTTAAAATGATTATAGAGACTATGTGAGGACGTCGAGACTACCTGCTTTCACGTTGGCAACTAGACGTATAGGACGATAGGTGAAGGGAACGGGCTGAGAT